>PVIH01007143.1:0-103397 GCA_004025045.1 Sigmodon hispidus
GACTCGCTTGCTTCCGTTTGCGTGGCCCTATGGTAGAGGCCCACGTGGCAGTAGCTGAGTGGTGAACCTGGGGTTTAAAGCTGGCTGCACGGGCTGGGAGCTGCTGCTGCAACGATCTTAAATAAAGGACCTGGTCAATTGCCACGGAAGGATCCTGGTGCCGTGTCTTTTCCTGCTGGTTGGGGTTTGGCGCGGCGCATTCTATAACACATTTAAATTTATTTTTAATTTGCATGCAGAAAAAGGCATTACTTAGAAGTACACCTAAGCATCCAAAGTGGGAGTTAATTAGCCGTCTCCTGAGAATCTGTTGTGGAATAATCCTTTTGTACATTGTGAAGATGTGTCACTTAGGTTGGTTTAGTAAAAAGCTGAATGATCAATTGATAGGCAGGATTTCCTGGCAGAGAAGATGCTGGGAAGAAGAAATGTAGAGTTGTCAGCCAGATGCAGAATAACCAGGTTGAGTATAATGGAGATGAGGTAATGAATCTGTGGAAGAATCTAATAGTTAGAAACAAGTCTAAGCTAAGACTGAGCTTTCAAAATTAATAAGTCGGTCAGTTGTGTGAGTTGGTGGTACCCAAAGAAACGCCTGGCTACCAAGATCATTAGATCAGTGGACACACACATATGAAATGATTCCCATTCCTGAATTTGTCTGTAGAAAATGGTTTAGCAATGAGATGTGAGACTCCTTGGGCCCCAGCTCCATCTATGCCTGGGTGCTAACGGCTGCCTATTGTTCAGACCAAGCTCAGCCATCAGACCTTATTGAGAGTTTGTCATTATAAAGGCTGTGTATTGACTAATGAATTTATTTTGCTGTTCTTCTGTCTCTCTTCCAGTTCTTCTCTCCTTCAGCATTCACTGAGCAGAGTTATAACTACATAAGGTTTTGAAAAATGCATGACGGTGGAGTTTTCAGTCTTATTCTGGAGTTTAGTATATAAGTTATGAGTTCCCATTTCCTGTAATTAATATTCTTACTATGCATAAGAAAGCTGGAGGAACAACCATCTATTTGTTGTTCTGTATTTTCTTCTCTTTGCATGATTTGGATTTTCCCTTGTGGTGGTGAGTGAGTGTGAGTAATAGAGAGGCAAGCAGGCGAGGAGAGTGAACTGACTCCACAGGTGTCTTAAGCAGGATGTCTTACCTGCCCACAGATCTTATTATCTCATTAACCCTTTGGCTTCCAGTGACTGTCTTTCCCAGTTTTGGAGCTTAGACATCACAGAATTAGGTGATTATTGTTCCATCTCTTGTTTATACCTCCAATTTGATATTAATTTTGGTGATTTATCAAAAGTATATACCATCTATGGTATATTAATATATAATTTTGGAATCATGTCAAACTGACTTTAAAGTTTTATTTTGAAATTTTCCTGTATGTGTGTATGCATGTGGTGTGGTGTGTGTGTGTAGCGTGTATTTATGTGTGTATGGTCTGTTTGTGTGTGTGTTTGTATATGTGTGTGGTGTATGTGTATATGTGTGGTGTGTGTGTGCCATGTGTGTTTATGTGTGTATGGTGTGTTTGTGTGTATGGTATGTTTGTGTGTGTGTGTGTTTGGTGTGTATGTGTGTGGGGTGTGTGTGTGTGTGTGTGTGTGTGTGTGTGCGCCTGTGGAGGCATTAGAGGACATCTGATCTCCTGGAGCTGCAGTTACAGCTGCTTGTTTGCCACTTGACTTGGCTCCTGGGAACTGAAACTGGGTCTCCTGAAAAAGCAGCAAGTGTTCTTCACTCCTGATCCATCTCTCCAGCCCTCAAGCTTATTTAAGGAAAAAGTGAAATTGCATAAATTTAGCAACCCTCTGGGAAAGCATGAATATATTTAAGCTTCAGAGAAAGTAAGACAGAATGTAATTTGGATGTTGAAAAAATACTTTGTTTTTCTTTATTTTGCTTTGGTCTGAGTTCTTTCTGACTATAGATACATTATTCTATGTGTAATAGAAAAGAAGAGGAAGAGGATGGAGAGGGATGACTTTTATATCATTTTAAATGACTAGAGACAGACATAGTAACATAGTAAGCAAATGCTTGGACAAAAAAAAATAAAGGTCATTTACTCATTTATGCAGGTTGGGACAGTAGCCTTGCAACTTCTGTCGAAGGCAGATTTACCAGTTAATTTTTCTTTGGTTTCTTGAGATCTTTGGTTCTTCATCTAGTTTTGAAAAGCAGGACATGGTGAGCATTTCACACAGCTCATGAGGATGTTCTTTTCCACTGTGCAGAGAGCTATATTTGAGGTAACCTCTTTCACTCTTGCAAGGTTTAATTCAATCTATAGATACAACTGGTTTACAAACTCACATGGTGATGTAGGAAAATGATCCAAAACAGACCTTAGGGCAGTTTCAATGATTAGATCTCCACAGGCAGAATAACCAAATTTTAATGAAAACATTCTTAGTTTTTAATGGTCCCTAAAGCTACAGAAGTGGGAATAGTCACAAAAGGAGCTAGCCAGTACACTTGTTTCATTCACATAACTTCCTTAAAGCCCCGAAGTTCAGGACCTCATTAATACAAATGGTTTCCCACTATTCCTTTCCCCATTTTTAAATTGCTGAGGTGGAGACTTGGGAGTCACTGATACACTGAAATGTTAGCTTCCTCATATTCATTGCCAGTTTCTCAGTTGAGTGTTTTGCCTCCTAATACCGTTCAACATAATTACATATGCTTCCGCTTACTAGACACGTGTAAACTATAGTCAATATTCAAATGCTTAAAACTTCATGTTTCAGAAAAATGAGGCCAAGAACTGCTATTGGTATCAAATTGTGGCAACTAATAGAGTGACATTTCTATGCCACTCTATAGTAATGTAGGAACATCTTAGAAGGAGTACAACATGCTGATATAGTTTTAGAGGAATCAGGTGTATGTTCCTCTCTGTCACTTATTTTATGTTTGCCTAAAGCCATGCAAAGAAATTATTTTGGAATGCTGTCTTCTAGACATGAAATAGCCATTGCTTTCTTAAACTCTTAGCAGCTCTGGTTATCCATAATAGATCCGCCCAAATTGGCCCAGCAGCATCCTTTCATGGAGGGTGGAAGAGCTCTTTATTCTCCTCCATTTCCCCAGGATGTTGAAGCAGTTAACAATTGTTGTGATACAGGGAGATGACTTTTCTTTGGCAGGTAACTAAGCATGTTTTCTACACTCTCATCATTTAACACCGATTAAACACAGTGGTTCACCAAGCTAGACTTTGGTAGAATAATTTATTGGTTTGTGGTTGGTACCCAATCTGAAGTGACTAGATAATTGCTCACGTTTCTCAAGAAAAATCTGATGCAATACTTGGTGCCAAATACAGGCATAATAGAGTCTAGAAGAAGCACTTCTGTCCTTGCTGGGTTCATAATATATACAACTGAGGCTATGCTATCTCAGGATAGAAGATGCTTGAGGGAATTTTTGATATTCTCATCATTCCTCATGTGGTATAAAAAGGCATGTCTTATTGTATTTCACTGTAGTAGATGAGAAGACATCTGATGAAAGCTGAAGTGTCTGTGAGTAAAGTGTTTACAGGAGAAAACCTCAGGGTAATCTTCTTTTATGCAATATGGATTGGCCTGATTTACTGTCAAATAGCATCTGTCTCATAAGTATTGAGAATGCCCTCTACTTGGATCATGAACTAGAAAATATATTGTAACCCCTGAAAGTAGCATGTATGGGATAACTTTATAAGCAGGCTCTGGCATCAGGTGTATGGCTCTGAAGGAAACGCTGTCCATCTGAGGCTGAGCTGCTCATCTAAGATGAACTTGTTCAGATTAGGGAACAATAACAAATAGAAAAGGACTTGTGGTCGCTGCCACTACCCTAGCCTCTTAGGTGACAGGACCATGAAAATAAGGGACCATGGAGATGGATGTGTTGCCTTGTCACTCCTATGGCTGAGGAAAGACTGAGAGAAAAAGAATACAAATTCAGTCTGGGTTTAATAGCCTGTCCTTGGTTCTTAAATCATGGAGCCATTGAGAAAAATTGGAGAGTGAAGTGGGATAGAGTGGGTAGAAGTGATAGAAGATGCTTCCCAAGTATATTAACACAGAAGGATAAATCCAAGGGACAGTATGCAAATGGAGTTCTTAATTATAACCAGCTATGATAAACAGGGATTTATCTGCCTTTGCAACACTGGAATTGAGATAGTCTTTGAAATAAGACATGTAAGAGATACTCACAGCCTTGCTTGTGAGGCATGAGAACAGATGGGATCTGTTTGAGTACCATGGAAGCAGAGAAAGTGAGTAACGAAACTATCAGTTCTTCCTTGAAAGAAAGATACCATAATCTAAGGTAGTATTAGGAAAAGTCCTTCGTGGGTTACATCATATGAGTTATTGGAGACATTAGGTTATTACCAGCTGCGGTTCCCACAAATGTCAGGCACAGGAGGAACATAGATGAGGAACAATTTTCTTCAAGGAATTTTCATATGTCCAGTTCACCTGGCCAGACAAAACTCTTCACAAGAGTTAAGAAAGAATTTAATTCAGCTGCCATTTGGAAATTTATATGGGACTCCAATAGCTTTGTTGATCTCCATTGGAGGCCATGATCTTTGTGAGTTAGAAAATATTCTGTCAAATATTAACGATATAGACTTGCATGAAAATTAGTTTCATTAAGTCCTAAAGAAATCAAGAGAAAAAGAAATTCAAATCATCAACAAAAATTCTGCTCAGAAAACTACACTATCAAAATGCCACATGAACCATGGTCACAGGTGTAGTAGTGGACCAAATGTTATGGGTGCCACCAATTATGTTCTCATCAGATTTGAGGCCCATCCACCAAAGGTCATTATATCTGCTACTATAAACCTAGACAAAGTCTGTGAAGACATAAGTCTTAGCAGAGAAGCTATTGCTGAACTTTGTTCAATGGATATAATGTCCTTGACAAATTACCATATAAATACTTGATTTGTACTTATGCAGTATTGCTGCTGTTAGTTTTAGTCAAGGAAGCTGCTTTTTGCAGTGAGTGACACCTATTAAAGTCTTAACTCTTGTAAAAGTGCTGAAAATAAGTGACTGTTGAATATTTAGTCCCAAATGGGACATCTACATCACACTAATAAGACTCAGGGAACACTTGAGAGAAGAAAGAATGTAAGAGGTTAAGGAATAGAAGGAGTGTTATGGAATGTTATCTTCTGGGTATAAGATTGTTTTTGCCTTTTTAAACTCAGAATACCTACACAAGATTTGGCTCATTAATATTTTTCTATTGTCCATGGAGGAGCTTATGTGATTCACCATACTCTGAAAATAGATAAGCAACTATTGGTTGCTCAGTGGGCTTTTCTTCACTAGTCTAGTTGTCCATGTGCCTAGGTAACTCTAATTAATTTTTTTCCAGGTATCAACACCAGTTAAATACAGTGGTTTATCAAGACAGGCTTGGATAGAATAATATCTTTTGTCTGTCATGGTACCTCTCTGGAGTGAAAGGTTTCATTCATAAGTTACTAGGTGCTGAACACATACTTATACTTTCACTCCATCTTTCATATGCACCAATAAATATCTCCAATAAATGATTTACATGAAGGGAATAATTTTTTAAGGTTTGAAATTTGAGGTTAGTTTATTTTATTATACCTTTTTCTAGAAAGAGAACCAATCTTAATATACACATTCAGTTGAGGTACAAACCAAAAGAAAGTAATAACATTTTCATGTCTGTGTTGTATTTTATGAAAATAAATCTTTTTTGTTTCCTTGTATCACTGTAACTGTGGTGGTTTGAATAAAAATGGTCTTTATAGGCTCGTATATTTGAATGTTTATTCACCAGGGAGTGGACCTCTTTGAAACGGTTAGAATGATTAGAAGCTGTGGTTTTATTGGAGGAAGTGTGTCACTGGGAATATACTTTGAGGTTTCAAAAGGACATGCCGATCTCTGTCTCTCTCTGCCTGTTACCTGTAGATTAGAATGTAGAGCTATTAACTACTTATTCAGGACCATGTCTGCCCATATGCCATAATGCTCCCAATGTGATGATAATGAACTAACTTCTAAACATGAAAGCAATTTCCCAAGTAAATGCTTTCCTCTGATGAGTTGTCGTTATAGTGTCTTTTCAGAGTAATAGAACAGTAACTAAGATTGGATTTATGTAGATATATAATGAAAGGGAGAAAGCTAGACAAAAAGAAATATGAAATGTTCAGTTTAAGGAGGAAAAGAATACCAGGAACTGAAATGTTGGAGCCAAGTCCTGTACTCAAAGAGATTAAAAAGTTTAAAGTAAAACCTGGTGCTAAATGAAATGGTGACTTCAGGGAAAGATGCTGCTCAGCTAAGCTCTCACCTTGTGAAGAGCAATTAAAGGAAATCTTAACAGGTGATGGAAACCATCATTAATACAAAACTGATGCAAATAAATTTGAATTAGGGGCCAAGTTCCAGCTCCGTCAAACAGCAGAACTTGTTAGTTCTAGCTTTGGAGTTAAGAATACAAGAAAGGGGCTATGGATTTTCTTCTTTGGCTAAGGAAACTTGCTAAAATGGCCTTAGGTGTATGTCAGGGGTGTCCATGCCTGGAGGCCCAGTTGCAGGTGTTTCTGGTCAGTCTGTTCTGGCCTAGTTATGCCATTTGACCTATGGCTAGGGCTTCTTGCTAGCTAGCTCCCACATCTTAAATCATTTCTATTCATCTGTCTTGCCATGTGGCCTGTGGTTTACCTATTTCTTTGCATCTTGCTTCTTTGGTGACTAGATCACATCTCTTGTGACTCTGCCCTCATTCCCCTGTATCTATGCTTGGATTTCCCATCTGCTTCTAAGATGCCTTGTCATAGGCCAGAACAGTTCCTTTATTAACCAATGATATTCACAGCATAGAGAAAGACATCCCCCATGAAGATCCAGAGAGGACATTGCCTGAAGCTGTAAAGCACAGTCTGGATCTTGTTGGATACTATATTGGAGATGCCAGAGATGTGGGATACCTGCCAAAAAGAGCTGCAGATTTGGTGTAAAGAGAGAAGTGTGTTGCAGTCAACAAAACTAAGCAGTTGGAGATCTGAAGAGGGCTTTGGCATCAGACATGAAGATGCAGAATTGGAGTTGACCCTATTAGTGTTAGGTATTGCTTTGGACTAGTATTTCCTCAGTATGCTCCTTTCTTCCCTTTCAGACTGGTAATGTATATTCTGTGCCATTTTATGTTGAAAGTATATGATCAGCTTGTTGATTTTGATTTTTATGAGGTAGGAGAGGTATAGTTAGTAGACTACCATTAGTCTAAGAAGAGGGTTTTGAACTTTGAAATTTTAACAGTGTTGAGACTGTGATAGACTCTGCAGACTTTTGAAGCTGGATGAAATACATGTTTGGTGTTTTTGTTGGCATTATGATATGGATATAAGCCTATCAGGCCCATGGAGTGGAATGTAGTGGCTTGGGTAAGAATAGCCCCCATAGGCTCATAGATTTTAATGCTTACTCACCAGGGGAGTGACACTATTTGAAAGGATAACACAGATTAAAAAAGTGTGGTCTTGTTAGAGGAAGTGCCTTACTGGGCGTAGGCTTTGAGGTTTCCTTGGTGTTTGCCTGGAACTGGAACTACAGACAGTTGTGAGCTGCCACGTGGGTGCTGGGAATCGAACCCGGGTCCTCTGGAAGAGCAGACGGTGCTCTTAACCGCTGAGCCATCTCTCCAGCCCCTGGTTTTGAGGTTTCAAAAGCCCACATCAGACCAGGACTCTCTCTACCTGCTGCCTGAAGATTAGGATGTATTTCTCAGCTACTCTCCAGCAGCATGTGTGACAACACATTGCCTGCTATGATGATAATAGACTAAGCCTCTGAAACTGTAAACAGATCCCAATTTAATGCTTTATTTTATGAGTTGCCATGTCATGGTGCATTTCCACAGCAATAGAACAATACTAAGACAATAACTATCTTCGATTATATATTATTAGTCATTATGTGCCATATTTTTAAAGTAATAGATAGTTTAGGTCCAATTTACTTTTTAGGATACATTGGTACTGTGTTGACTTATCCATGGAAGACCACACTGTGATTGCATTAACCACAGAACTGAAGAAACAGTAGTGAGTTGTTCAATTTTTGAAAACATTTTCAATTAATGTTGAACTTTAATGCTCTGCCTGTTACTGATGTGGCTGCAAAATCAGGGATGTGATTGTTTCCCAGAGGGTTGGTTTTATTTAACTGCCCATAGCTCTTACACTCATGAATTATTCTTTTATACTGATTGTTTTATTTAGTTTGGTAGGCTTTTTTTTTTTAAAACTTCTGATCACTCCATTTCAGAGTGTCTTGTTATAATGAGGTAAAAGGCATTTTTTTGATCTTAGTGCTGAGAATAGTTGGGTTTCTGAGAAGCATGTTTTTGTTAACCTTAAGGCAACAAAATTCTGGAACTGATTAAATCCCCACTCTGAAATGGTTATGTAAAATCTTAAGAGCCAAGTTTGTTAGCTATTCCCCAGTAGGCATTATTTACACTAATCTTATTTCTGACTTCTTTTTTCATTATCTTTATCATATTTTTCTTTTGCTCATATGTAAACTTAAATATCAAAATCTAGGATGACTCTTCATCCTTTGGAGTTCCAGAGAACTACCTTGCCTCTAAGTCTTGGGAGGAAGGAGGCAAGAAGAAAAATAAACTAGGAAACGAAGAAAATGTAAAAGGCTGCATACCCCAGACAATTACCTTACCATGTACTCCACTGAAATCATCTTTGATAATTGTTTCCTTGTGTATCATAACAGGGACCAAACTCTACTGCCATGGTCTATGTGACACTTGATAGGAAATGCTGATGGGTGGGTATAAGGTAAATGCAGATGCAGTTCATAAAAAAATGTTTTATGATTTTTTTGTGTGATTTTTATCTTGCACCATTTTTTCTCTGAAAATTTTATTTTAAAATTATGCAGATAGCTACAAAGACGATGACTACCCTGTTAAGAAAAAAAAATCAAAGTGAAAGAGGGAAGTTTGAGAACCTAAATAGCAATTGAGAAGAAAATGCAAAAATTCTTCTGAGGAAACATAGTGGCTTGGAGGTGAGAGTAGCAGTGGTAGAAATCTTAGCCATCTGAATATAAATGTCGCTTAGATCCAACATTGCACAGTGCCTGTGTTCACGTAATTGTGTATTGTAAACCTGTAGTAATCCAGAATGCTTGGGAAATTCTGCTTTCAACAATCAAGATATGTTTGTCCTTACAATGTAGCTAGATATTTTTTGTTACCGTCCTTGTTTCCTGTAACAAGGCCTGCTCTCTAGTTGATTAATTATAACGCTTAATTCATCTTTTACCAGGAAAGTAGACATAGGCCATCTTTGAGGCGGGGGAGAACATGGTTAGCAATCATACTTTTTTATACGCCCCTCCCATGACTTTTAGAAAGTCCATGAATACCCCCACACAGAAGAATTTGAAATTAGCAAAGGATCTCACCTGACCTCTTGCTCCCAAATCAAAGGGGACTGGCCCTTCCACTCTAAAAATAAACCGAGTAAATAGATAGATGATTATTGCTGCAGGAGAGGGCTTGACTAAAAGCAGGGGGTCAAAACAAGCCACTGACATGATTAGCAGTGAGGGGCCTCTGACAACCTGGCTAGTCGGACTCGGGGAGCAGGAGATAAGGTTGAGTGCCAACAACTTAGCAACAGCGTGGCAGGCATTGTCAATACATGCTGCAATGTGAACCCGGGCCAAGCCATAGGATGTGATAATAGTGCTCAATTGAAGCTGCACTTTGCTATCTAATCTGAGGATTAGAGACGATCTGGGTTCACACCACCGAAACCGTGTCAGGGTGGAATTTATATAGCTCTCCTCCATTAATAGTAATAGAAGGCGTAGATTAGTGAAGGCAAGCAAGATACTGCCAACTGCACTATTTCTGTGATAAAGCCTGGAAAGTTGTTCCCTTCACTACTGGCAGACACAAGACCCACCTCCCAAATGTGTAGCAGCAGAGAGGGAGGCATCTGGTTCTCACTATCACCATGTTTTGTATAAATGTTTCCAAAGATCTAGCTCCTTGATAATGGCTTTTGGTAAATTCATTTAAGAAACATTTGGCCCCACACCCATCCACATTTTCCCCAAACAACAATGCCTTTACATATGTGTAAGCTGATTTCCAGCCGGGCTTTCTAGAGTTAGCATAATGTTGAGACAATTTGCATTTACTTCAATAATAAGCAAACAGGAAATCTTAGGGAAGTGTGTTACCTAGATTCGGCAAACCACTGGCCAAGAAGGCAGGCAGTGAAAGAGAGGTGAACGGGGAAGTGGGGTGCCCCAGAGAGGGACTGCAAATGAGAAACGCAAGCACAAAGGAGAAAACGCTTCTGGAGAAAGTTATCTTTTAAATTCTGTTTTTAAAGGCATGCCGAGAAACTGTCCAAACTACAGCCAAATAATAAGATTATGTTTGATCCATGATCCTTGTCCTGTCAGGCTTCGTTTGTGTGATGCCCATGATACCTTTGCTGTGGGACTTTGTTTTGTAGCTGCAGATGGGGTCCTTCGTGTTAGACATAAACTATTTATATGGCTTTTACAGCAGCAGAGGAGAAACCTTATTTTATTTATCTGAGAAATACATCACTACACCATTTTAATGATACTAATATTGAATATTGGTATTGATAGCTCTAACATGGAAGACAATGGAGTCTTAGTGGGAAGGCGGAAGACTTCCCAGAGCCAGTGAGCCAGTGTCTGTCTTATACTCATGTCTCATTTGATCTCAGCAAATGTTTACTTTTGGAGTCAACAAAAACAGTTGTTAGAAGAGGATGCTGGACTAAGGCCTACAACACTGACTTTAGTTTCTGAGATGAAAATCTTGCTACTTTGTTTCCACTGGGAAAATATTCTACTCTTCCTTTTCCTGAGGGATCTCACAGAAATAGTCCACAGATGTAAGTGGTCACACTGTTCAGTGAGGTGACATGTCACACCTCTAATCATTATTAGGTAGACAAGCCCACACAGGAGTGACTGGCTCATTTTCTATGCCGTACTCTTTGTGGGAAAATGAAACATGTTTTTGAACACAACTGAGCAAAACAATGTCCATGCTTCTAAGTGAATAAAAGTTTTATGATTTTTGTTATGGTTTCTATGTTGGCCCCTTTCTTTTCTTTTAGAATTAAAAAAAAAAATAATCCTCATAGTTGCTGAGGATCAGACTCCAGTGGTAAAGTAGGTTGCCCTGGCAACAAGGAGACCTGCATTCAGATTCACAGAACACATGTCAGAGTTGGGTGTGGCAGCAGGCACTGTAATCACAGTGCTGGCTAGGAGACAAAGACATACTAATCTTAACATTTCACTGGGTTGCAAATCTAGCTGAACTATGTGAGCTCCAGGTTCTATGTGAGGCTCTGTCTCAAAATCCAAGATGGAAACTAACTGAAAAAGCTATCAAACTGTCCTCTCCGTGGATATGCAGTCACACATGAAGCTGTACACAACTATCTGCCACACATGCCAGTCACCCCTCAATTATATTTCACAAAGCCAGGCACAGTGACTCACGTTTGTCATCCTAGACCTCCTGAAGATGAAGCAGGGGGATTGTTATGGTGTGGGACTGCCTTGGCTACATAGCAAGTTCAGGCCAGCCTGAGCTATAGGTTAAAAATCCATTTCAATACAATAAGGACAAAATAAAAAGCAAAGAAAGAAGGACTAAACAAAGAAGTTAGTTAACTAACGTTACATTCACACTTTTCATCAAAGTAGCAATAATAAAATGCTAATTACATTTACTATTGTTTTTATCATTAAATAAAATACATTTTATTAAAAATATTGAAAGAAATCAAAGAATCTAAAGATTCAAAATGTCTCCAGATTACTGTGTTTGGTAACTACTCTTTCCAGTGTAAGTTCTAATTATCATCTGGAATGTTCTGGCAGGACTTTGTAATGAATTAGCTTCAAACATTTCTGCACTCCTTGGTGACAAAGACTTTTAGCTTTCTTGCTCTGTAAATCTGCAGTGTTTCTTTTTATGTCAATAGCACACGGAAAGCCTTAAAAAGACACATTTATTTCATTTATGAGAAATTAAATCCAGATTTAAAGTTTTTGTTCACCCACTACTGTTGGCTCTCTTCAGAATGATTCTGTAGTGGTGTTGGGCCCCAGGAAGCGTTGTAACATGTGTTGGCAATCTTGCAAACTAAATTTAGAGTCGCTTAGATTCAATATCAGGACATTTATTAGGAGTAAAGCTTGCCTGGGGCTCTTTCTGTGTGTTGATGGTAGGCCCCTGGCAGTGCTCCTCTAGTGAATTTTCCTGTTTATTCTTATGATATTTAAAACAAAGCTAATATACTTCCTGGGACATTGCACAGAGGACAAGTCTTTCTCTCAAGCCCTGGGAGACTGGACTTTGAGTTCAACAGGGCTATGGACTGATGGCCCATAATTCTGTGTACTTTCTTTTATACAAATTGAAGGTTTCTTGAGGCAATAAGGAAAATATGTAATTGAAGAGTAGAAGTTTTGTTATTTGTGACATTTTCCTATACATTGCATTTACATGAGCTTTGAATTTCTCCCCAAATCAATTTATACATATATATATATATATATATATCACCAGTCACAATTCAAAATTTATAAAACCATTCTTTACTGTTTAATATTCCCTCCCGTGTGTGTGTGTGTGTGTGTGTGTTTACATGACCATGGCATCTTATCCAGGCTCTCTACATCTTAATTCTTTAACAGATTTTATAATTTTTTTTTTTTTTTTTTTTTTTTTTTTTTTTTTTTAAGAAATGACTGGCCAACATACCCCAGGGTTGTGCTGTTCTTGGTCTTGGTTTTTAAGTGGCTGTTGGATCTGCACTCAAGCCCTTATGCTTCTATGGCAAGCACATTGCTGACTGAGCCATCTTTTTAGTCCCTTGTTACTTATTATAGTGTACTTGATTATTCATCTTATAAATAGCCAGTGTGATATTAAATTTTAACAACCGGTTCTTAAATCAAAATGAAAAACAGATAATTGATAGCATTTGTAAATTTTCTAGCTGTCAATGATCTTATTATGATACCTAACAACTTGATTTCAATTGGTTTTTAATATTCTTATTAATAATAGACTCTAGCTAGCAATAGATGACTCGAAGATGCCATTGTATAAGTATCGTTTAAGGGTGCTTGTTTTTTGTTTTTTATTTTGTTGTTTGTTATTTTTCTGAAACAAGGTCTCACTCTGTAACTCTGACTGTTTTAGAACTTCCTATGTATACCAGGGTAGCCTTGAACTCACAGAGATCTGCCTGCCTCTGTCTCCCAAGTGCTAAGACTGAAGATGTGCACTACCATGCCTGGTATGTGTGCTATTATTTTTATTGTGTTATTAAGTGAAAACTTTATAGTATCAAGTCAAATCTTTTATTAATTTACCAAGCATTATAGTTAGCATTATAGTGATGGGTGCAGGAGCAGAGCATCTGAAGACATTATGTTGCATGAATCTTAATTAGCCTTAAAATAAAAACCTAGAGTCAGATATTGGGGTAAATGCTGAAAGATCAGAAAACAGAAAAATAAGCCACCAGAAAAACTTTTCACCACTACTGAATCCTCAGGCTGAAAGGGGAAGACCTTGTCTCTGTGAATCCTCATAGTGAATGCCTCTGAGTCCTCAGCCAGAAGGAGAAGAGAAGAAAGGCCTGAACGCTTGTCTCCTCCAGCCTTATATTCCCTTTCTGTTCCTGTCTCCACCTAGCCATATCACTTTGTTTCTCATCCTTCCTAGTGCTGGGAATAAAGGCATGTGTGCTTTCCAAGTACTGGGAGCAAAAGGCATGAGATCCCAAGAGCTGGGATTAAAGGTTTATGCCACCAGTGTCTGACCTCTATAGCTAAAATCTATGGCTTGTTCTGCCCTTGGATCTTCAGGCAAGCTTTGTTAGATTACATTCAATTTATTACCACAACACTACTCTGAATTATGTCATAGGATTTAGATGTAGAGGAGGGAAGAACTTCTTTCTTTAAAACTTCATCTTAAAGAAACTGAGATACAGTCTGGCTTTGTTGCGATGCCTTTACTCACATCACTTGGGAGGCAGAGGCCAGCCTGGTATAGAGACTGAGTTCCAAGATAGCCCAAGCTACACAGAGAAACCCTGTCTCAAAAAATCAAGATGAAAACCAAAATCAAAATGTAGTAATGATTTTTGGCCTGTTCAACCTGTAGACTGGACTCACAGACCTGCATTCCCATACAAACTCAGAGATGCTTATATTGATTTTATGTAGATTGACTTGGTGCCCAGGCACATAACTTGTTAACTCTTTCCTCTTAAACTAACCCATGATTTTTTTCTTGTTCAGCCATTGGCTCGTTACCTTTTCTCAGAGTAGCATAGTTGTTCTCTGCATCTGCTGGTGTCTCCACTGGTCTCTCTGGCATCTCTCTGGAATCTGTGCTCTGCTCTTCCTGTTCCCAGAGTTCTTAGTCTGGTAGCCCTACCAACACTTCCTGTCTTCCTACCAACACTTCCTGTCTGCCTCTGCCAATCAGCTTTTTATTAAACCAGTGGGAGGGACAAATGTTTATAATATCCTAGAACACAATCCCACAGAATCAAAACCAAACCAGCTAACCAACCAAACAAACGTAACTGAGGTGTAGAACAAAAGGATATTATTTTCAAATGTTCAGTGATGACAACCAAAATACTGAATTATCAAGACTTCTTTTGGGTCCTTAATGGGATTACATAGATTACTTGACAGAGGAAGTTTGCTAACTGAACACTGGTAGAATCAATTGTCAAAACCCAGGGGAACTAAGACATGAATAAATAAGTATTTTTCATTTACTTATGGAATCAAGATAATGACTGTGATGGCTGAAGATAAAAAAGCAAAATATAAGCTCACTTAAAGAACATATGCTCCTGTGCGGCTAGAGAGATGGCTCAGTGATTAAGAGCACTTCCTTCTCCTTCAGAGGATCAGTATTCTAGTCTCAGCACCCACAATCAGAGGCTCACAACCATCTGCAACTCCAGGAGATTGGATACCTCTTTTGTCCTCTGAAGGCACCCAAAGAAAGACCTATACACATTAATAAATAACCCAATAAATCTGTAAAAATATAAAAAAGGAGTATGTGTTCTTATATGACTGATGCTCCTTTCCAAATAAGAACTTTAGACAAGATTACAGGTATTAAAAATGGTGGGCATGGTCAGAGTCCATTTTAACCCTTTAGCACTCAGCTTAAGAAAGTGAATGATATGCATTTTGATTTATGTTTTTTGTCTTTTATCGCTTTTAGCTAAAATACCATTTTCAGGTACAGTGTTAGATTTCTGTTTTTATTAGTGATTACCCTCCTATGTATACCTTCCACTACATGATTAATACATTACTGACCCCCTAGTCATTTCTATTATATCCCTCTTTTAAAGAGATAGGATGATTTTCCCACCACCAAGTAAACCCAAAACTCTGTTCCCCCAAATCCTGTTGACAGAAACCTAATGTGTTTTGTTCACTCAAGTCCTCAGTGCCACCAACGTACCTGGCCCAGGCAATGTTAGCAGTTGCCACACATGCCTTGTCTAGCACATTTGAGTATGCTTTTAGGGTAGGCACACTGAAATTTTGGCTTCATATCTGGAGAGATGTGTGCAAGCAACTTTCTCAGGAAAAGTTATTATCATCCTTTAAATTTGAACTTGACTTCTCAGTTTACACTTTAGGCATCTTGCCAAACTGCTTGTGTGTGTGTGTGTATGAATGTGTTTTAAACCAACATGACTTCATATGAAATGTTCTTCATGGTTTAGATTGGAGTCCAACTTTCTATATAGCTTCTAAGTCCCTGGGTGCATCTGGTTTTGAGCATCTGGACCTCTCCTATGAACCAAAAGGTATGTGGAAATCCATGAAATTATAAGAATTGTTCTGTTTATTTAAATCCTCCCCTTTCAACATCAGTGACATCCTACTGAACTTTTCTTCAAATTTCTTCTTAGAATTTGGGTCTCAATTTCTTCTCAAAGGTTGCCCACCTCTCCTGATGCCTTCCTTTATATTTGTGGTAGTCTCTGCATGTCTGGCTTTTCCAGACATGGAGAGGTTTGAATCTCTTGGAATTAGAACAATTCACTGGCATCTTTAACTGCCAGCTTTGATATGTATAACACCATAACCATTATATCATGGCAATTATATTTTAGTGGAATTTGATGACAATTTTATTTTCCAGTTATGGAGATCTTAGAAGGGGTTTGACTACATCTCAGAAGTGATTCTGGAGAAAATGGTTGTAGTTAAAAAGGTCCTTGATAAGCTAGGTGTGATATGGTGGTTCATACCTTGAATCCCAGATCTCTGGAGGCAAAGGCAGGTGGATCTCTGTGAGTTTGAGACCAACCTGGTCCACACAGCAAGCTCCACCACAGTTAGGACTACAGAGAGACCCTGTGGCAAAAAAAGAAAAGTCTTTGACAAGCTGAGTGATGCTGAAAGGGGCTGTTGGTGAAAGGGGTTGAATATTTCAGAAGGACACAATAGGAGAAATATTCTGGGATTAAAGAAGGAAGATACAGAAGGGCTCATGATCCTCAAATAAAGGAGGGCAGAGTTGGGCAGATGTCTCTACTAACACTCTTGCTAGATATTGCTTAGGCTAGTCTTTCCTTGGAACAATTCATTTGCTCAGAACTACTATCTTTCCATGGAAGTAATGAAGAAAGTGATTCACATTACTTTCTGCCCTTTGAAAGCTTGGTAAACTACAGTCATAATTTTGCAAAAACCTGCTCTCAAGCCAACCCAGAAATGGCATTGGCTCTTATGTGTTGATTTCTCATGGTTTTCAAGTTTCTTATTTGGCTGTAAGAATTCAGGGGCATTTACAGAAAGCTCACCTTACAGTGCAGGGGTGTAATTCAGGGACAGACAGTCCTGTAAGGTGGGAATGGCCTATCTGAGACTGCACGGCTTCCTGAGTAGACCCGAGAACTGCAGGTATAGAAGCCTTAATTCACATCTTGTTTTGTGAAAATCCTGGCCAGTTGTTTAAGCAAACTAGTGTGTGGCCCCTGGACCTAGTGAACTTCACAAAAGACATGCCAGAGATTGGTGACACTTCAGTTTCTAAATGTCTAGCTCTAAAGGAGGGAGCTCTTCAGTTGACATGCTTTTGGTGATCAGCATTTGTAAGTATTTTGGCTGCTTAGGAATTTCCTTGACTCGATCATTCTGCAATGTCTTGTTTTTTAATTTGTTTTTTAATAAACATGGGTTGATCTTTGTGGATTTAGTAATTTCCACACTTACTCCACCTGATAACAGCTTTCTGGTGTAACACTTATGCTACTTTTTTTTTTTTTTGATTGCTTGTTTTGTTTTTTTTTTAAACTCAAGATTTGCCTGTCTCTGCTTCCCAAGTGCTGGTTACTATATTTTAAAAGATGAGGAGATAGAAGTTAATATTTATCTAATGAAAAATAGCTAAAAATATATGATTTTTCTGACCTCACTACTATATGAATGAGCCCCATGTTAGCTTCTTTTTCACAAGATCAGCAATTGTGATTTTAGATGAGGTGATTTTTTTTTTCTTTCTTTTTAAAAACATGAAACATGCTAAAAACTCTCAGTGGAGAACAGTGGGGAGTGTAACTGAGACACAAATAAAGACATTCAAGATGTATCTTAGACTTGAATAAAATAGGAATTCTAGTTGCTAATGAAAATGTGCTAATATATGTGGTATAAATGTTCTGGAGGTGCTAAGGAAAGGCAGTCATTTTAGTAAGGAAGCTTTTGGATGTTCATTCAGATAGCAAGGAGCCTTAGAGTCTTGTAGTCCCTGATTCCTATGTTCTTCTGTTAGCATCTTTACCATCACAGGTGGTTTATTTACTTTTTGCCTGGATGCCACCATTTCCTTTCCATTAATTATGGCTTAAAGCGGTGACTCTTTTTCTCCAGTGTGCCTAATGGTAGAGTAACTTTACCGACCCCTCTTAAATGGCTATCTTGACGTACTAATTTTTCCCAGGCTGAAACTGCAGCCTGTTAAAAGTAAATGCATTCCTTCCAGGCTCCAGTGCTGGATTCAAGCTCAGATGACCCCTTGACATTCTGCAGGCATTGATGAGGCTTTGTCTCGTCTCAGGAAATAATCTAAACATTGATCCCAATGAACTGAGTAGAGTCCTAGATAAGCAGTGGTAAAAGCACTTATAGACATTTTTGGGTCATTGGACCTGTATTTCTGAAGGTTAAATACTTATACTTCAGGGGAGTGGGAAGTGAGGCTGGGTAAAGCATCTTCTAACAGTGAAATTATTATATTTTGTCCTTTCATATAAAGAAGTTTTGGACATTCTCTTATGCAAGTAAATGCAAATACTGCATGCTCCCTGTTGGGTGGTGATGACTCACATGCTATTAGGGGGTTTGGGGAAGTTGTTTGTGGGATATGAGATGGGAACAACATATTACATTATGCCAAATAGTACTTCACTTAAGTATTTTTGGAAATTGTAGATAAATAAGTGTTAATTTAAAATGAAACAGAGACCACAGCATACACAAGACTTGCTTACAAATTTAGTCACTTTTACAATAAAGGATTGTAATGACATCTACACTCATACAAGGACTTCATATTTTGGAATTCACACACTGGCATATATGACTTAACATTTTATATATCTGGTAATTTATAGCTCCTAATCTCAGCATATTTACTGATTTCTAATGGATTGACAGGTTCACAATTTGAACAGAAGTATTTATGATATTTTTATCATATCCACATCCTTATGAATATAGCTCTTAAAAAAATTATTGTTGGGAGCTTAAGTGCAAGCTATTAGCCTTTACTGGAATATACCTTCCACTAGGTTTTAGTTCTAATAACCATTAATTGACACATGCTTGGTAAATGTTTTTGAATTAATAAAATTTCCCCTGAGAAGTGGTTTACTGAGCCCAGTCTAGGAATGAATTTGTATGACATGGGACATTCTGGGAAGCAGGTATAATTGGATGATCTTTGTTATGTTTGTGGGATCACAAGATTCTTTCAGATTTCTTTAGGCCTTCAAGGAATGTTCTAGTAATATCAAGATCTTATTGCTGTTGTTGAGGCGGAGTCTCAGGCAGTCCACACTATATAGTTTCTCTATATAGTCCAATCTACCCTTAAACTTCTGAAGCACTTTCTCAAACTTTGACTATAAATTACCTTTGCATATCAATTGCTTAGAGGTTCAAATGTCAAGTACACAGACTATTGTCTGAGTCTCAACACCTTTCAAGTTGCCATTGTTGGTCTAGATTAGTGAGCTGAGACTAATGTTCAAGCTAGCTGCTTGGCAATATCAATGTCTCTGTGGGAGGAAGCCAAGTGAAATAATGCAGTATACTAAGTATTGCATGGGCCTAGAAAGCAAATTCATTTCTTTACTAGTAAGAGAAGCTGAGCAGTGATGGTGCACACCTTTAATCCCAGTACTAGGAAGGCAGAAGTAGGCAGATCTGAATTTAACCCAACCTAGTCTACACAGTGAGTTCCAGGACAGCTAGTGATATGCAAAGAAACACTGTCTCATAAAGAAAAGTAAAAGAAAGAAAAAAAGAGGCAAGTGGATGGAGGAAAAATTATACTAAATCCTAAACAAACTGTGTGCAGTCAAAGCTGAGGAAAAATTGAAGAAGACTTCCTTGGTGAAAAGAAAGATCAGCGCTAAGAAATAAGATTATTAAAGATCACATGAATGGAAAGTCAGATCGACTTGCTGATATACAGTAAAGAATTTACATTAGGAGAATATAAGCATGAGCTACATGTGACACTGGATAGCTATTAAATTCATTTTTGATTACATGTCTTTGAATCCATCACATTTTGTAGGAGGTATTTTGTTTACTAATGGTTGTACAATGTGATACCTCACTGTTTGACTAGTAAAAGAATGTTTCTAATTAGTTCTGCGTTTCTGTGCACTGAGTAGGACTCTTCTGGCTGTCTTATGCTAGTCTCTCTTGGGCTTATTCTTACAGCTTTGTAAAGTGGTAGCCAGCACTGGGACATCGGATGGCTTCTCATTCTGTGGAAGGAATAGCTAGAGATTGGACAGAGCTGAAAATATAGTCATAAGCCTTATGATCCCTTAATTTTCTTGGTGGCCTTTTTATATGAGTTCTTTACTTGATTTTTCTTTGCTGGTGAGCTTCACTTCTGGTACCAGGGCTAATGAGATCTCAAAAGGGCCAGGTTTTTTAAAAATTTAGACCCCACATTGGAATAGTGTTAGCAGTTAGTAGGTTCGGTTGATTGAGACCTTTCATAAGGGGAGCTCAGCATGCAATGTGAAACATGGTAATGAAAAGACAGGGATACTGAGGTTTTGGTCATTTGGGGACATGTTTGGCATTAGGTCATTTTAAGACTTTATCATCCTCATCAACATGATCATAATTACAGTGACCAGAAACCTTAGCCAAAGAGCCTTTATTGTGTTAGGCACTATTCTCAATATTTTGCTTTTGTTAACTAATTTAAATCTTGTAGAAATAACACTCTGATTTTAAGGATAAGGAAATTGTGACCCCTAAAAAATACCAAACTTGCTCAAAATGACCTAACTTCTCATTTGTGCCCAAGCCATCCCACTCAGTGGTTGCCCTAGAAGGTGCAATGCTATTTACTTCTGCTGTCTCTGTTTAAGACATCTGGCAGATGCTGCTGGGTAATATTTCAGACCATTATTGTCAGCCTTTAAAGCCATGCCCTCTGAGCTCTGATGTCAAGCCACACCATTTTCTGAGCTCTGAAGTCAAGCTCCATTTATAAAGCAAGGTTCCCAGGAGCATCCCTCTTCCTCTCCTTTGTTTCTCCTGGGAGCTTCCCCATTTCTCTCTCCCTTTTCCTCTCTTCTCCCTTTCGCTTCCTCTTTCTCCTTCCCTTCTCTGCTATTACAATCATAAACTTTCTGTTAACCATAATCATATTCACCTGTCAATAAAGCTCTTTTCTACATAGAAACAGCGTTAAGAGCCTCCTGCTATCTGCCTCTGCTTTTTGCAGAGTTCCCATGTGCATTGATAGAAATCCACCACCAGATAACCGGGTAAATGAGAACCATGCCAAAATATGCACAAAATCCTAACAGTAATGCCAGTCCTCCTTATTTCAACATTGTCTTCTGTGTAATACCTTGTTTTCTTTACCCTTTCCTCTTGCTCTCTTATGGGAACACCACAATTCTGTCAAACATCCACCCGCTTTCTTGCTCCATGTACTTTAATAACTTCCCTTTACCCATTTCTCCAACCTTGAAGATAACACCTTCCCTTCATGACCCCTTTCTTTGTGCTTCTGTCACACACTCTCTCTCACATACACTCACACATACTCAAACACACACACACACTCTCACTCTTTCACACACACACACACACAAATGAAATGGGTAGAGATTGATTTAAATTTGGATTCTGCATATGAGAAAAACCATGTGGAACTTTTATTTCTGAGTCTGGCTTATTTCACAGAATATAATGGTCTTTGGTTCCATCTATCTGTCTTTGACTCCATCCATTTCCTGCAAATGTCATGATATCATTTTCTTTAGAGTTGAATAAAATTCCATTGTATATATGTAACATCTGTTGATGGACATTTAGGATACTTTTATTCTCTAACTATTGTAAAGAATGCAGCAAACCCCTGGGTATTCACAGTGTGTGTGTGTGTGTGGTGTGTGTGAGAGTGTGTGTGTGTATGTGCGTGAGAGTTTGTGTATGTGTGAGAGTGTGTGTATGTGTGTATGTATGTGTGTGTGTGTGTGTGGTGTGTGAGAGAGAGTGTGCATGTATGTGTGTGTATGTGTGTGTGTATGTGCGTGAGAGTTTGTGTATGTGTGTGTGTGAGAGTGTGTGTATGTGTGTATGTATGTGTGTGTGAGAGTTTGTGTGTGTGGTGTTGACTTGGAGTCCTAGCAGTGTTAGAGCTTAGTCCTGGGTTCTGTGGGAGTTCTATTTTTTAGGTTTTTCAGCAAGAGTCATACTGATCATCACCCTGGCATTACCAGTTTGTATTTCCAACAGTACTGCGTAAGTGTCTCCTTTTCCCCTTGTAATAACTTTCTGTCCTCTTCATTGTCTGCTTTAGTTACCCTGACTGAGATGACATGGAATCTCAAATAGTTAAAATTTGCATGTCAAGGATGACTAAAGATGTTGAATGTTTTTTCTCACATTTATTGGACCCACTTTTGTACATCTTCTTTTGAGAACTGTCTGTTCAGCTTGTTAGTCCATTTATTATATGATGATGTTTTTGTTTAATTTTTATCATTCTTTATGAATTTTGGCTTTGTCTCTTTGCCTCTGCTTTGAAGAAGCCTTTTTATTTTGTGTATTTTTCATTTGTTAATTCTTAGGATTGTTTTCTGTGCTATTGGAGTATTTTTTTCTGAAAGTCTCTTTCTATGTCTGTATCTTGAAGTGTTTTGTATATGTTTTTCTCTGGCAGTCTAAAAATTATAGGTCTTATATTCAAGTGTTTGGTTTATTTCAAGTTGATTATTTTGTCCAGGTGAGAAATGTGAACTTAGTTTTATTCTCTATGGTTGGTTGGTAAGTTTCCCCAGCATTATATTATAGAAAAGGGCTGTCTTTTTTTAATATACAATGCATATTATTGCACCTTTGTAGAAAATTATCTAACTGTAATTATATTATTTATGAATTCTTTAATTATTTGTTTATATATTTGTTTTATGCCAATAGCATTTGGATTTTGTTTTGTTACTATGGCTCTGTAGTATAGTTTGAGATCAGACACTGTGATACACATTGCCTTTTCTCCATAGACTTGCTTGGTTATTTGAGAATCTGTGTGATATGAATTTAGGATTCTTGATGGAGAATATGTTGAGTTTGGAGTTTGATTATATATATTTGTCTTTTTATTCATGTATCCTGTTGATCCTCCTCCCTTCCCTCCTCCCAATCACTTCCAGTCAGCCTTCAGCCTTCCCCCTCTCCATCCTCCCACCCCCTCCCTAAAAAGGGCAAGAAGTCTCAAGGTGGGTGCATCTACTCCAGGCAAGTTCGATTTCCTCATCCCAATATCAAGACTGGGTTAGGTGTTCCTCTAAAGGAAATGGGCTGATCCCACCCCTTGAAACTCCACATAACACCCATGCCAATCAACAGTTGCATACCTTTGGAGGGCTTAGCTACTTTTCCTGATGGTTCCCCAGTTGCTGTTCTTGATTCAGTGAACTCCCCAGAGCTTCAGCCAGCCATCTCTGTTGGCTTCTTCTATTAAGATATCCATGTTTGCTTGGGATCAGAAACACTTTGGACTATCTCCTTGGATCCCACTCCCCCTAGAGGAACACCTGACTCAGTCTTGAGGTTTTTGGGACACTGGGACCTTGGGACTGCCTGCCTCCTTTGAAGGGTGGGGGTGGGGGGGAGGGGAAGGGGGGATGGGGAGTTGTGGAGAAGAGAGAATGACCTGATGTGGTGGGAGGGGGAAGAGACCTTGAATAAGGATATACAAGGAAAAAAAAAAGAATTTTATTTTAAAATAAAAAAAAGAAATCTATGTTTATTTTTTTCTCCCTCTTTGTTGTTCCTTTCACTCAACCATCTCCTTTTCTCATGATTTGTTACCACCTCTTCTTGGTTGCAACCTCTTATGCTCCCAATTTGCTAAGGAGACCTTCTCAATTTTTTCTTCCTAGGGAAATCCCTGTATGTCTCTCTTAAGTTCTTTCTGATCCCAAGCTGTTCATGGGTTGTGGTTTGCAGCTTGGGTATTTGCTTTTTGTCTAAGGTCCACTTATGAGTGAGTACATCCCATGCCTATGTTTCTGGGCTTGTGATACATTGCTTAGGAGGATATTCTCCAAATTCATTAATTTGCCTGCAAATTCTAAGATGTCTTTTTTTTTTTCTGCTGAGTAGTACTCTATTGTGTAGATGTACCGAAGTTTGTTAATTCATTCTTCAGTTCAGGGGCATCTAGGTTGTTTCCAGGTTCCTGCTATTATGAATAATGCTGCTCTGAACATAGTTGAGCTAATGCCTTTGGGGTACACATGTGCATCCTTTGGGTATATGCTCAATAGTGGTATTGCTGGATCCTTGGGGAAATTGATTCCCAGTTTTCTGAGGAACTGCTATACTGCATTCCAGAGTGGCTGAACAAGTTTACACTCCTACAAACAATGGAGGAGTGTGCCCTTGCTCCGCACCCTCTCCAACATAGGCTGTCATCTGTGTTTTTGATCTTAGCCATTCTGACAGGTGTTAGGAGGTATCTCAAAGTTGTTTTGATTTGCATTTCTCTGATGGCTAAAGATGTTGAACATTTTTTCAGGCGCCTTTCAGCCATTCGTAATTCTTCTGCTGAGAATTCCCTTTTTAGATCTGAACCCCATTTTTTGATTGGGTTATTCAAGGTTTTGGGCTCTAGATTCTTGAGTTCTCTATTTTGACACAGTGAGTTTTTCAATTTTTTTAACCAATCCATGAGCATGAGTGCTTTTTCCATCTATTTTCTTCTTCATTTTCTTTAGTGTCTTAAGATTTTCATTGCCAATATTTTCCACTTCTTTCTTTGTTTTGCTTTCTCCTTTTTTGTAAGAAGCTATAGGTTACTGTAGGAATCTAGGAGCCAGAGAACTAGTCTTCCCCAGGGAAGAGCACATCAAATAGTTGTTCTGTGTCATATGGCCAGTCCTGAAAATATACATATAAATTATATTATATAAACTGAGCATTTATAGTTAAGAATATATATGTATGTATACATATATATTCACACATATGTGTGCATGCATGCAATAAAAATTAATAAAAAGAGGCTATGATTTGAAAGCAAGTGGGAGGGGTATATGGAAATGTTTGCAGGGAGGAAAAGGGAAAAATGTAATTATAAATTTAAAAACAAAAAAAAGCTACTGTAATGTTTTTCTCCTTTATTTCTCCCCTGCAAAGTTAACTGTTGGTATGCAAAATGGCTCCTGACTATCATATGTTGATTTTTGTATTCTGTTACTTAGCTGAAACTATCAGATCTTTTAGGGTCTTGTATGCTAGGGATCATGCTATCTGCAAATAGATATTTTATTACTTTTTTCCCCTTCCATTTCTTTCCTTCTCAGGACCAGTGAGAATGAGCACCTTCTCTTAATCCTGATTTTAGAGAAAACGTTTTTAATTTCTCCCCATTACTGAAGTGTTAAATAGGGTTGTCATATATAGCATTCCTTATTTTGAAATACTTTCCTTTCATTCTCAGTTTTATCAGGTTTTAATCATGTAGGGGCCTTGAATGTTATCAAGTGCTTTTTTTCACTTACTGAAATGATTATGGGATTACTGTTTTTAATTCTATATATGTTCTGCATTACATTTATTGCTTATATTGAAGCAGCCTTGCATTTTTGAAGTAAACTTTAATATACTATGTGATTTTTCTTAATGTGTTCTTCTGCTAAGAATTTATGTATTTACTAATCAACAATATTGATCTATAGTTTTCCTCTTCATTGCATCATTATCTGGTTTTTGTATCAAGGTAATGCTTCCCTCATAAAATAAATTTGGTCGTGGTCCTCCCTTTTCTACTCTCTGAGACAATTTGGATTTAGCAGTACATACAAGCAGCCTTGAGCTTTTCTTTGTTGGGAGACTTAATTATTGTTTTGGGTGTAAGTTGACTCCTATCCCTGACTCTCAGTCTCTGGGTACATGTCTCAGTGAGGCATGGTCCTTAGAGTTTGTGGGTAGTTGAATCTTGTTCCTAATCCAGTCATCTTTTTGATCTCCTTATTAGTGAATTGAGGTCACTTGCATTCAAGTTGCCCCCAAGGCTACTATTGAGAGATATCTAATAATTCCTGTAATTTTTTTCGGTCACTTTTCTGGTTCTTTGGATAATCACTCATTCTTTCTTTCTGAAGAGCCACAGGAGCTCTCTAGTGTACCATGCTGCACGTGGCAGAATCCTTCCTATCTTTCTGTTGTGCCTCTCATTGAGCTTATGCCTTTCTATGCTCTCTTGATTGAGGCTGCTTTTTCTTCCTATGTGAATAGTATTCCTCACATGGTCCTCTCCACTAATGATATAGATTATAGATATGCTTTTCTTGAAGCATAATTCTTTCTTTGCCAATTTTTATTGATTTCAGAGAGAGCTAATTAAATATATTGTTGGGAGTGGGCAGTGAAGTTGTGTACTCTCTTCATTGATGGTACTGTTGTGTCCATATTGTACAATAGTCTGGCATCTGCTGGGGCTATCTTACTTCAGTGACTTCCTATTGGTCACCATAGATTCTCTTGGTTATGCTTAGCTTTGTAGTATCTAAGCTAGGCAGGCTTTTTAACTTTGTTGCAACTCTCTGGATTATATATCCAGGTGCCCTGGGAATGTGGAAAGAAACCACACCATTGAGATTGCACAGCTGCAGACTTTGTCTTCATACTTCCCAAAGTATATTCCCTCTGCTGGCCACCTTGCTGGAGGGAAGTGGCTGGGTATTAGAAACATGGTGCTTTATAGATTTTAGACTCCTGCAGTGGATGGTAAACAGGTTCCTTGCAAGGTCAATCCACCCACTGATCTTTGGACCAGAGGTGCAGCATTAGCCTCAGCAGATGAGGCCAGATCCCAGTTACTGAGTGTGGGGTTGCTGTTTCCTTTGCATTGCTGTATAAGCAGAGCCTTCTGCTGCCTGCACCTTTTGACTTCTCGGCCACTGTCCCTCCTATTCTCCAGTACTACTTCCCTGGCCAGTGTCTAATCCTAGAGCAGTGGCAAGTGAAACCCAGGCTCCTGGCTTTAATAGTTGTCTGTGTTCTGCTCTCCAGAGTATCTCAGTTACAAATAGTTACCTCTCACAATGGCACCCACACACTGCCCTCTGAGTTATATAGAGTAATACAGAATTCCTCTTCATTTCCCAAATGCCAAAGAACCCCATTTCTCCCATCCTCACAACTAGATTTCAGGCTTATGAGTGTTGTGGCTTACCAGGAGAGTAGATAGCCAGTGCCTTCTCTAAAGGCTGGCCTAGCATACCTTCTGGTAAGGCTTCTGCTTTCTCTGCCTGTGTTCTGTGACTGGAGCTGTGCTCAGCCTGGCTAATTTCTTTCTGTGAATTGTCCATCTTTTTCCCAGCTGTTTTCCCACTACTTTTGGAAATTTCTGGGTCTCTGCCTCTGTTTTTACAATAGAGTCTGTCTTTATTACCCCAACTAACTCTTCTTGAATATTTATTTGAAGGAAGAGTCTTGTCTGCCATCTTAACAGGAAATTCCTCTCATTATTTTTGAAATAAAGAGTCACCTGCAATTATTGTGGAAAGAACTTGATACCAAGGTCAAAATGAAGTTGATCAAAGTGAAAGGATTCTGAAATTCTGTTTCCTATACAAGGGATTTTATGTCAAGACTTCTAGATTTTAAGGAGAAAGAATAGGGCTCAAACCTTGGGGTGTACTGTTAGCTTGGCTACTGTGAACTATCACGTGACTCCTCTAGATGTGAGTATGGCTGCTTAATGGGAACAAGCCTTCTGGTACTGTCCATGTGGTTTCCCATCTACAAAGCATGGTCAATGGGTTTTGGTTCTCAGAGTTTAAGATCTGAAATAAATATGTAAAATTTTGTAAACTAAATAAATTTCATATAATTTAACTGATACTATTAAAAAGTAACTAATAATTGAAAAATGTATAACTGAATCCAATGTTTATGAAATTGTGATGTGATGTGTGTGTGTGTGTGTGTGTGATAGAGAGAGAGAAAGAGAGAGAAGCATATGCATATTTGTGTATGTGGGTGGGGGGTGCCCCACAGAGTAGACTTCAGTGAGTAACTTTGTGGAATTGCTTCTCTCCTTCCATGAATAAGGGTCCCAGAGATCCAGCTCAGGTCTCTAGACTTGTACAAAATGCTCCCTTATCCACTGGACCATCTTTTCAGCTCCTTGAATCCATGTTTTAAGTCATACTAGAGAATCAGTCAAATGATCTTTGTTACACATGTGTATTAAGCCATCCTCCAAAGTTGAATATGTAGAAATAAAAAAAAAATATTTACTTCCTTTGAAAACAAACTTTGTTGACTCATAATTAATCCAAATCTCTTTTCTAGCCTTTCTATTTTTCTTTTCTTTAGTTTTAACTCGTTCTCACTACTCAGCATACATTATAGCAGCTTAGCACTGGCTAGGGAAGCTTTCCTTAGGGATAGGAACCTTTGACATCTATACTCCACAGGGCATCAGTGACTCACCACATGTGAGTCTGGGCAACTGAAATATGATTATTGTAACTAATGAACTGGATATTTGATGTTGTTCTATAATGTCAGTATCCACACATAATATTTGCACAGCTAGCATATCGCACAGACCAGTACTATACCCTGTATCATCATATCCCAGCATTCCCTCGGTCTGAACTTATTTGTTCTTATTTTGTGGGCTGGGATCTACCACTGGGATGCACTTCCCCATCTTTTAGCTCTAACAGATTTTTTTTCCTTCTATTTGCCTTAATGTTGTCTTTTAGTCAAGGCTAATGACAGCTGTGAATCAGGCCAACTGGCCTAAAGGAGTGTTATTAACTGGTCTTTCTAGGCATGAGACTTGCTTTAAAAACCAGGCAATATAGAAAAATATATCCAGCCAATTACCAAACAAATAAATTTTTAATCCCTATTCACAGTATGGGGGGGAAGGATATGGAGAATGTATATAAACCCACCATTAAAATGGCAAGAGCCCACTGTCTTCTTTAATCCATAGAGACATTTACATGATTGAATGTTCTGCTTTGATGAAATTAAAAATTCATTTTATAAGACACCCTCTGTTTCTTTCCTAGAAACATTCAGCCCATATGTTTCTATTCTGCATGTCCATCTCTCTGCAATGTGCTCAGAGATGGGTGTTTGAAAGTCTAGAAATCCCATGAATCACTGGAATCAGGGAAAAAGCCAGATCAGTTTTTCACAAAAATCCCATATGGCCAGAGGAGACTTAGGCAAAAGTCTGGCCATCTACCAGTTCAGTTGAGTACTAAGGTAGATCTTCCCTCTACAGCTGGCTATGTATTAATATTCAGGAATGTTATCTCTGCTTATACAACACAAGGACTAAAGTAATTTAATTCTTGATGGTCAAGATTAAACACCACACAAGAGGAGAGATGGGAACATGAGCTCAAGTCTCCCAGTTGTTAGTCAGAAACATTTTTCAACAGAACCCACAGTCTCATCTTCATTCTTTGAATGTCAGTACTGATCATGGGAGATAACTCAGTAGGTAACAGAACTTGCTGCTAAATCATCAGGGCCTGTGTTCAAATCTCCAGCACAGTTACAAAGTCAGGAGTGGCTTTGCACATGACTGTGGCTCTAGTGCTGTGAGAGGTGAAGATATGTCAGGCTTACAGACTAACACTCAGTTCCAGGTTCAAGAAGCAACCCTGTCTCAAGGAAATGCATGGGGATACTTATTTCACTATCCCCTACTCTATCTCTCTCTTACACACACACACACACACACAGAGAGAGAGAGAGAGAGAGAGAGAGAGAGAGAGAGAGAGAGAGAGAGAGAGAGAGAGGTAGTATAATAAAAAAATTATCTGTAGTTATTAAGAGCATAAATGAATATCATTAATTTTCTCTAGTAGCCCATGTCTCATTAGTATTTCAATTAAATATATATGCCAATAGTTATTGAAAAATATTATATTTTAATTGAAATAAAGTTTAAAATAATTGAAATAAAGGAAGGTCACATTTTCTGCTGAATATCTCATGGGAAGGTTTTGGAACCTAGCTGTTTTGTTTCCTCTAATCACTTTCCAGGGGAAGAGAAGTGGAGCCCTGTTCTATATGATTTGTTAACAGTGGCTTACAAGACGATGCAGTATAATTCCAGGGATGAAGGTCTGGCAGTTCACACCTGATGCCTCGAGATCCCAAGGCTTTTTCAGGTTTTTGTTCTGGGGATTTTACAGAAGAGATGTCACTTAAACCCGTAAGTGCTATCTGTCTGTTCAGAACGCCTGTCTGGAGGAATTGTACTGTCTCACATTCTTGTCTGCTGCTGTCATCAGTTCCCCAGCCTTGGGTTGGTCCCTACAAATTATATTAGCAGAGAGCAGAAGCCAGTGGACGAAAAATACCCAAGTTCTGAAGACTGTGTCTGTTCCAGAGATGTCTGTACGCAAAGACCTTTTATGCCTGGATCATTTAAGGTCCCCATAGTTGCAAGTACATCTTTAGAAAAGAAAAATTATCATTAGGGGACAGAGAGTTTAGGAAGATGGGAATGGACATCTAAGAGTTGATTCTGAGTAAGAGTCACTGAGCAACTCTACACAGATTAACTAAACTTTCTGTGTCTTCCCGGTTTTCTCTTGATTCTATAAAAATGAAAATGCTGTTAGTAGCCATATAATAATATACATTGGAAACATTACTTGTTACTAAAGGTCAGCATATGTTATAACAAATCTGAATGCAATCTCTTCCAGAAAACTTAGTTGATGAAAATCGAAATATATTTTAAATTTTAATTTTAAATTTTTAAAAATATTTTTAAAATATTTTAAAATTATAACAACAAAAGAAAACAAGCAAACAAACAAAAAAACCAGACAGATCCATGAACTCTACTTATAGAATTGAGGTTACAAAATAGTCTCATAGAAGAAAAATGGAACAGGAAAGGCTATTAGAGTATGTGAGGAGGAACCATTAAAAACCATGAAAGACACAGTTCTTAGACTCTATGCTAGATGTATTAAACTTTTTGAGGAAGATTATTTGTTGAAATATAAAAATTATAAATACAATGTAATATATTTTTTAATGCTAATATCAAAAAAGGCCAAATGCATGTTTTGTGTTTGCAATAAAACAAGTATTTAAAGAACCAATTTGTAAATGAGCAGACTACCTTTCATTCCCATGTCTCCATGAGTATGAGTCTGAAGAATATTCACGTTTGCCACACTAGATGCTCTTCCATCCCTGATAACTTTATGAAAGTGATTAGTTTTTCTATAGCTCCAATTCTAAACAAGAAAATGAAAGCTTCAGTAATGTCAAATGAATTGGCACTCATGTGTAAGTGGCCTTGTCATTTACTGTTACTATTACTGTCTCATTGTTATATTCAGTGATAGTCCTGTGTGGGGGAACTCTGCCTCTGTGGTTTCTAAACTCCCTGTGACTCAGTGACAATAGTTTGTGTGTGTGTGTGTGTGTGTGTGTGTGTGTGTGTGTTTGCAGATTTAAAGGATTACTGAACCCTCTGGATGAGATTTTTAAAACAACAGAACATTCACCAGGATTTTATGTCCAATTCCTGCTGTCTTCGTGAATCATGAACGCAAAAGATATTTGGAAGATGAGCTGAATGTTCTAGGGCTGCACCAGAGCCAAGCAGAATATGAATTACAAAAGTGGGAACAAATTGCACCTGTGTACTAAAAAGGAGGTGTTAAATACAAATGTGTTTACAAGGAAAGTGTACTAAGGAGGAAGAGTGTGATGTCTGCCTTAAGTTACAGGCAGGTGATGGCTCCACCTCCCAAGGATCAAATGGGTTAACACATACATTCTTTTCTCTTCAGGGTTTTCTTCACCTGATTGGTAGATACAAATTCTTGGCTCAGCTATTCTGAGAACTGTGCTAACACTATCTTTTGTCTGTTTGGTCTTTCATCTAAAACAATGCCAAGCCTTGAATGCCTTTTGCTCCAGAAGTTAATCTCTGTGATTTGGATGGCCTACACTTAAAATGGATTGCTCAAATGGCTGGCTTATCTCTAAGCAACAGAGTTCTCTGTCTCCTCAGTGATAAGTTTTTTTTTTTTTTTTAAATCAATTTTATTACCTCATTTAACCTATACCCTAACTTACTCTCCTGGTTTTAATATGATCATATCTCATTCTTTGCTATAAAATAAGGTTATTTAACCCACTTATCTCCTACCTCAGGCTTAATGCAGCTAAAAATCCCATCAGTTTCCCTCTACTGCATAGCTCCCAGTCACCTCCAATATAGTTTCATATTGGGACATATTAGGACACATTTTTCTTCCCTTAGCTTTTTTCCTACTACATATAGGAATGTCTTTTGTCACCACAAAGAGTTAGGACCCAATTCTTCATGAGACTCCAATATTTCTCCTACTGCTGCCTTGCTCAGGAAGAACTGATATCCCTGCATGTACCATTCACTTGCCATTGATGTTCAATTTCTGTTCTCTCAGATGACTCTGGCATCTTGAGTCATCCTGCTCAAATCTGTCTGCTCAGCACTGCATCCCTGAACTCCTCCCTCCAGGAGCCTGGATGTGCTTCTTTGCTGGGTCTTGTCTCTTGATTTGTCTGTCTGAAGAAACTGTCGTCCAGTGGTTAATGTCTTCATCCATCTCTTAGAAAAAGACAGATTTCTAATGTTTTACTTTTCTATTAGCAGTCTATAATCTCTTTCCATAAAAATTTTGTCTTTTTCTTTATTCATTTAATTCGCCCTTTCATATATTTTCAAATATAAGAAATGCTTACTTCATAGAATTTGCATTTGTAGAGATGGAGAGATGGCTCAGAGGTTAAGCACACTGACTGTTCTTCCAGAGGTTCTGAGTTCAGTTCCCAGCAACCACATGGTGGCTTATAACCATCTATGATCTGGTACCCTCTTCTGTGTACTGTATATAGAATAAATAAATAAGTCATTGAAAAAGAATTTGCATTTGTATAAGACGAATTATGAATACATAATGAAGGTACTACCTTAAACTCTATTTGTCAATGATCTGTCAGCTAGTAATCTGTCACTGACTGGTCTTCTCCTTGGAATGACAGTACCACTTCAGAAATTGTAAGGGCAGCAAGACCTGAGCATCTTGAAGACCTGCCTCCTGACCTTACAATTATTACCCACTTGCCTGCCAACTTCTCCCCTAGTACTAAAGTAAGAAATGTTTACATCTTTTTGGCCTCATTCCTTTCCTACTCCCATTTTTAATTTATTTGACATCTTCTATATCTGTTTCACTGTTTTCTTTTTAAATATTTAATTAAAATATAATTATACAATTTTCTCTCCTTCCCTTCAACTTTTCTCTTATCCTATCCCATTTTTCCTTTGAAACTCATGCCCCCTCACTATGTAATTACTATTGTTACATATATATGCATAATAAGTTATAAAAAATAAATATAGAAAAGCTAATGAGTTCCTTTTGTGTTGCTTTATACATTCATTTAGGCTTTGTATCTATGTTTTAGGGTTTGTATTATATTTTTAAGACTGACTATTTGAGATTTGGTAACTGTTCTGGGTTGCTCATCTCTGGGAAAGAGTAAGTCTCCCCATCTTAGCAGTTTCAAGTGCCTATAGATCTTCATCTTGGGGAAGAACCCCATAAAATTGGCCCTGTCCATATTGGCATGTCAACTGGTAATGTCATTGCTATGACTTTTAAAAACAGCCCATGTTATTGAGCTCTTATGAGTGTAGATTTCCTATCATAATTTGAAGACTCACTCTTGCAGCTGACTCTGGTCCTATGGCTCTTACAATCTTTCTGCCCCATTTCCTAAGAGGTTTTTTTTTTTTTTTTTTTGAAATTGATTGGCATTTATTGTGAGTCTTGGTGGAATAGTACAGGACCAATACACACATAAAGGTAAAATTTGTGGATATTCATGTGTATTCTAAAACTTTATGTTTTTAATTATTAAATTTAATTATTAAAATGTTTCACATGAAAAAAATCTTATACCAAACTTAACTAGACTCAAAGACTACATGACCCAATGAAATTCTATATGGGTACAAATAGAAGAGCAATTCAAAGCAAAAGCTGTGGGTATTCACCTTGAATTTTATACTTTAACTGTCAAATATTTTCTTGGGTACTTCCTAAGAGGTTTCTTAAGCCTGCGGCAGGGGAGTTAGTTGTGGATGTATCAACTGGGTCTGTTCATCTGACCTGTTGTGATTCAAGATAATGTTTTTTTGAATCATTTGGCAAGCTTACATTTACACGTTCTCTGCCCCCTATTCTGCATAGATCCCTGAGCCTTGAGGAGGTGGTGATATAGAAGATACATTTAGAGCTGAGCACTTCAGAGTTTCTTCTTTCCTTTCTATTTTATATGACCTAATTGTGTCAAATTGGAATTCATTCCTCTTCTTTATCTCCCATCATAGTTAACAGTCTCTCCATGTTCCTAAAGTTAGATTTTCTTCTCAAAGAACATGAGTCATAATTAGAAGAACTCAAGTTAAAATTTGCAGGCAAAAGAATGGATTTGGAGAATATCCTCCCGAGAGAAGTATCACAAACCCAGAAAGATAAGCAGAGGATGTACTTACTCGTTAGTGAACTTTAAACAAAAAACAAAGCATTCACAAACTGCAAACCACAACCACTGAACATCTTGGGATCTGAAACACCTTGAACCGGTACCTTGGAGCCCATTCTCTCCAGAGGAACACCTGACCCAGTCTTGATGTTGGGATGAGGAAAGCAGATCTGCCTGGAGTGGATGCTAAACTAAGCCACCTTGGGACCATGGGAGCTCCTGCCCTTGCTGAGGAGGAGACATGGAGATGGGGAGAAGAGAGAGTGACTGGGAGGAGCAAGAGGGGGAAGGGAGTTTGAGCAAGGAGATACATGGCTAAAAAATGAGACTCTATTCATAATAAAGAAAAAAATATTTGTATTAACTGTACATGTATCATGCAAAATAAAAAAGTTAAAAATGAAAAAAAAAAAAAGAACTCAAGTTCAAATCTTTTCAGTCTCTTGACTCCATAAGGGTTAAAACACTGAGTCTGATAGCTTTGTCATATTTAATGAAGATTATTCATATTTTCTTTTTCTTATTTATTTTCTAGTATCCAGCACAGAGTAAATAGAAAATTCCTAGTAGTTTCATGATGTTAAATTGAAATGCAAGTCACTGGAAAGCTTACTCAGTATCTTCTTAGGCAGAGCTTCAGGATGAATGAAGTTGCAACACTCACCTGACAGCTTTAGCAGTGCTTATCACTGGCCTCACTGTTCGTATCAGCTTGGTATTGTTCATTGTCTTTATAGTATCTACTGAGCACTGTTGAGCATAGTGCCAAGTACTCTATATAATCCCGTGGACTTCATCTCCAAATTATCCCCGTGAACAAGGCTAGATATCACATTCTAGGCCCTGAAAAACAAGCTGTGACACTGGAATATAAAACGAGCCATGTGACTTAGTTTATGTCTTTAATCAGTATTAATTACGTTATCTAGTTTATTATTCTGACTTCAGTTTATTTAGTTTATTTATATCAATCAAGTCATTGTAAAACATGCATTAGAGATATGAGGTTTGTATAATTGAATAGCAGTAGACATACAGATTCAGAATGTGGAAATTCAAATATTGAAATATATATGGCTGATGGTAGAACTTGAAGGGGTAAAGAGGCAGATTAAAATATTGACAAAATAGGTTAGTATATAAAAACACAGGCAAATGGTTTTAACAGCACATATAAACCCTACTCAATCAACTCAATGGGCAATTTTCTTCTGCATCTTATCAGAAATTCAAAACTCATTAGTGTGAGACACCACTGTGGTGTACCTGTATAGCTAGGTTCTGGCCTGTTGCTGAGACAACATACCAATACTATGTCATAGAATTATTTTCTTTATTTACGTAAAGTGTAGTTAAAGTAAATGCAGCATATTCCCCACTTAAGTGGTAGAATGTTTTTCTTGCTGTCATGAAAAGTATATTTGCATAATTTCCAAAACATTCAAATTCATTCTAAGAAGAAGTTGAACATATATCAAAAAGTACAAGCATTTCTTTGCTCAGTTCTAAGAAAATGGGATTTCAGACATAAGATTTTTCTTTATTCATAATGAAGATTTTGTATGCTCTTGTGAAGAATAGAGTGTGCTCCACAAACAGTTTCCACTTTTTTTTTGCTGTGTAACTTTCAGCTGATTGAGATGTAAAGCTTAGTCTGCCAATAGAATAGGTCATTCCTGCTCAAAGCCCTTCTCCAGATAGCAAAGAGTAATGCTTATTTAAGCACAAAATGTATACCTGATAGAGAATGGTAGGCCTTGGGAGAGATTAGGAAGGCTTTAATATGTTTGTAGGAAGAAAATAGAAGACAGAGCTCAGCTCAAAATTTCAGAAAACCAACTAGGAAGACACCACTACATAAAAGCTTTTAAACATAGGGTATTTTCATCTCTCGGATTAGATGTGAAAGTTACATTTGGATTTAAGTATTGGTAGAGCCTCAGAAACTGTAGTGCACTTTTCTTAAATGGCATTTGTTAACTACTCTCCATAGCTATGAGCTGAATTGTGCACCATCTTGTCATACATACATTTTCCCTCACTTCTTAAATAGATTTTCTCTATTGATAAAGACACTTGGCTGTTTGTCTTGTGATTTTAGAGGCATACCAAGCAGGCTTTCCTTTCAGGGATGAACTAGTATACATGAGAAAGTGTTCACTGTTTAGAGCTACAACTACTATTCAAACCAGAGGAAGGAAGCATTATCCAAAATTTCACAGATTGAGGATGAGCAAAATTAAGGAGAAAAATGACCACTGTCCATGGAGTGTCAATGACACTGGCATACATCATTTTCTCAATCATAAAACATGTATTTATAAGATTGTTGAAGGGATTTTTTGTTCTTTTGTAAGAGAGAAAGAAATGTGGGTAGGGTTTTGCTTGGTAAGTCAAGGGCCTGTGCAGTCCTTGAGGTAAGGATATCTGGAGAGCCTGTGTCTGTGTGCATGGTGCAGTATTAACACCTGACTCAAAAACAATGTTTGTTCTGACTGCAAGAGAAATACAATTTAATGTCTCTGCTTAGTATGTTTTGAATTAAAAAAGAAGATTATGGTTTTCTTATGTAAACTATTCTCTGCATCTTTGTAGGAAAGATGGGAGAAAGCCTACACTGAGGACAGGCCAGTAGAGTTGAGGCCTCTCAGAAGACAGTCACATGGCTTGCTGTATAACTGCAGGTTCTGCACCACAATGGGCAAGATCACTGTTTTTCCTAATTAGAAAGCACTAGTCAAACACTTAGAAATTTGTTATTATCATTTTTCTTTTAAGCAGCCCCAGAGGATTAATCTTTGACAATAACTTGTGTGTGTGGGTGTATGTGAAAACTAAACAAAAGGAAGTATCTTTCCATATGTTATGCAGCTTAATACATGTTTACAGAACTCTGGTAATGTGCTTCATGCATTGACAATTTCCAAATAACTCAGGCTTACCCTTTTGTGTGCCAAACCATTTTATGTATCTATTTTTATTGTCATGGATTAAACTTTCATAAAATGTATTGTACATGTCTGTGCTATCTAATATTCAGGCTATATAGTACTTTAGCTAGTTTTTCTTTTGATGGCTCACTTTCCTTCCTTGGAGTGAAAGTAATCGCACATCTCAGTATGTGTCTTTAGGGGCTGAAGAAATGGCTCAGTTCTCAAGAGTTCTTAGTGTCTTCGTGGGGTACCCAATTCTCAGCATTCACATTAGGGGGCTCACAACTGCCTTGACTCCAGTTCCAGGATGTTTCATTCCCTGGTTTTTACATGTTCTTACATTCATGTAGTGCACATAAATTTATGCAGCCACACAGATGCACACAAACAAGAAAATATGTTTTTAATATGCACCATTTTCATCAAGGGAGATGTCAGCCTGTCCCATGTTGCTTGATCACTGTTTGACTAACTGGTTATGTCTATTCCTCTTCTCAAATATCCAGTCTGGCTATATTAGCCTTTGAGTTGAGAGAAGCCATTTCACAAAGCCTTAATACTTTTCTCATTATAGATATGCATTTTCACAGTGGAAATGATAGTGGTAATCCCATATATAGGAAGTATTGGAAGTTGCTGCTTTCTACATATGTGTTGGGATTTGAAGCTAGAATTATACACACAATAGTCAAGCACTCTTCCACCAAGCTATACATCCAGCCTGTAATAGTCTTCTTCTGAAATGATTTTCTTTTGCTATACGTACATAATTTGTTTTTTTAAAAACCAGTTATCCATGTAAGATAGTACAAGTATCTAACCTCTATACTAGAAAACAGAAACATTTAAGTTTCTGGACAACAAAGTGAAATTCTATCTAAAAAATTAATCAACTTACTAAATAAAGAATCTGGTTTAAAAATTTTTTTGAATGAAGATGAAAAAATTGGTTCAAGAAATTTGTAACTTTGATGCCTGGGAGGTTGCTAGAGATTTGGAATTGGTATGTGGCCTGAGCAGGGACCCTATCAAGGGAACCCTTTGGTCCCAGTCAGGAGGGAGAATATTTTTGAAAAAGAAGGAACATTGGGAATCAACTGAGGCAGGCAGAGAAAACAAACTAGACCCAAATGCAGGTCAGGCCCGAGTGACCTTTACTGAGTGTTTCATAAAGCAATTCCCCCTTATTTATTTGTAAATAATATTGACATTAAATTTTCAAAGGGTAAAAAAGTAGATAATATTTTCACTGCAAAAAATGTGCAACAATCTACCATTGGTTAGAAATAAACTACCCAAGTTGTATAAGAACACAAATAATTTAGGGACTATAGTAACATGTCATTTTGACAGTGTATAAAATCAGTAATAAATGTGAGTTAGGCACATTGACCTATCTATATGCACCTAGACACATAAATATACATGTACACACATGCAGACACAAACATACACAAGCTCACACACAAAATATACACTGACACAAACACATACACACACATATACATAGAAACATACACAAATGCACACAAACACAGGAGACAGAAATATATGCACACAGTTACATACACATTGACACATACGTACATAAACAGGCATATATGTACATAAATAAACACATACAGAGGTACAAGCACAGATATTCCTTTGGCAAATAACTTAGGAAATATTGGGAACTCTATCTCCCTTCTTGAAGATTCATGATACACAATGTTATAAAAATTGTAAGTTCTGAAATAAATAGAAATCTGTTTAACAGTATTTAAGCAAACATTTCCCAAGCATATTTGAATACAGGGCAATTTGTTTGCATTGAATACAATTTAAAGTCTTATGTAGAATAACTGAGGTAAAAGCAGATCTCTTCCTGAAACCTATTTAAGATATAAAACATCATATCCAAGAGGGTTTGTTAGAATTATTGGATCTAGAATAAAAATGCAGACTCTGCAATCATCTCCGTTGGCTCAGATGTCAGTACCAAGTAACCTAAGACACACAGAGTCTGCTTGCAAATATGTCAGTTGGCCCAAATACTCTTTCAGAAGTTCTAGAACAGGTGCCTGTATAATTTGAACCCCCTAGATTTGAGGGTTTGTTTCATTCTGTCAAGATAATTAATTATCCTACAGAGAGATGATCTCATTTAAAGACGTTATCTCAGCTTAGACATTTTTTTCCTATTGTATTTTTCAAAAAAACTTACTGAGAGCATGATAGAAACCAGATTTCTTCCTTACATAGCAGAGGCAGAAGGGAGCAGCATAAACATCATCTACTTGCTGATACAGATAACAAGAATTAATGGTGGGAGTAGAGAAACAACCACTTGACTCCATTTTGTGGATTTTCTGGAAGGAAGTACTTTTAAATAAATCACTTTATTTGGATTTAAGAAAAATTGTCTGTCTCTAAGCTCCATGCATATAAAGACGCACTTGCGGGGTAAATAGAGCACTTATAAAGTTATTTACTAACAGGAACCTAGGTAAAGACAACTGAGCTTTATCCATAATGCTCCCACAAACCCCTTCTTTTTATTTTTCTCAGTTCCCCATTTCACAGAGCATCTTGGGTAAATGTGCTTGTCTTTATAGCTTATGTGTTTTGTTCAAGTAGGACTCTGGGAATCTATCATTTATTCATCCATCTATCCATCCATCCATTTATCTATCTGTCTATCATCTCTTAATTATCTATTTATCTATCTACTATCAATCATCTACCTATCTATCTTTTATCTATTGTTTTCATCATCATGTATTTATTATTTATGTATATTTATCAATAATATCTATTAATCATCTGTTGATCTATCTATCTACCACTCACTCATCTATCTATCCTCCACCCATCCATCTATCTATTTATCTATCTGTCTGTCTTCTAATATCTACATGCCTATCTAATTTGCAATCAGAATGAAAGCAAATCACCCATGCAATAGAGTGCATGCCTTAAGAGTTGGAAGGTCTGCTTTCTCTACGTGCAACAGAATGAAATTCACTCTGTGATAATTGCTATTTCTGGCCTTTGATGTATCCAAGAATGAAGCAGCTTTTACAGGCCTCTATGCATTTAGATAGTTGGTGACATCAAATCCAATTATCGTCAGCTGCATGACCACTGAAGCTGCTCTCATCTGTGACTGATTCCTGACAGCAGAAGAAGGGAGAGAGTGCTCATACTCCTTGCTGTAAGGCAGACATGTGGATGGGGTGGGGCAGAAACCCAGAGGACAGCACATTACAGGAGGGCTAACATATTAAAGTAAAGCAGAACAGATTAGGAAGAAAGCGAGGCTGATGGTGACCTAGCATTGAATGAATGGATTTTGAAGCTGCGGTCAATGACAAACACCTTTTGCAAAAGGCTAAACCACAGCCTGCTAGACTGTATGTCATTGTTACAGAATGTATTCCCGCAAACATTTTCACATTTGTGACTCTCAACTTGACAGTGCTGGAGTCCTGTAAATGTCAATGCTTAGTTCTGAGCCCCAATCAATTAATTGAGACTCTTTTGATGGTGGGATGTTTATGTGTAGCAACAATGGAGGACCACTTAGTACTGAAACACTGGTGGTAATGCATAATCATTAGCATGCAGAACTACCCATGTATTCATTGGCAGATCTGGGGCTATATGAAGTGCTATTAAGATAGTGTCTTGACTTAATGCTTCACTTTGCATACATATGTACGTGTGTGTGTGTGTGTGTGTGTGTGTGTGTGTGTGTGTGTGTGTGTGTCTTTATTCTTGTTTGGCTTCCACAGATTCACTGCATTTTTCAGTACCAAGGTTTTTGTAATCTAAATGAAACCAGTGGACAGGAATGCTTGAGAATTGCATTTGGGATGTTTTTTTTTTTCTTCTTTTCTACATTACTTGTGTCTGTGTACTTTTTAGATGCTGATGTGTCATTTTTATTCCCACTGTTTCCTTGCTTAACTAGACAAGTGTTCTGCAAAGATAGAAAGTATCTACTTATTTGTATGTCCTGAAAAATACATTCTATATGTTACGGTCAGCCTTTATAACCTCTGCTTCCTACATCCTCACTCACCTTGATCATTCATGTTCGCTAAATTTGACATTGATTGATGAGTTATAAGATTCTGAATAAAACTCTGAATATGAACAAAACATTGCCATGCTAGTGATTTATTTGAATACATGTTTTTTATAACACCTAAATGGACATGATATTTACCCAATGGCTATTGTTAAACCTCTTAAGCCATAAATACTTAATTCATTTAATGCTTGGTTTCCCAAACTCACATCATTTCATCACAGCTAACACATGGGTGAGCTAGTGTTCCTATTTAAGTTAGGGTTTTGTGTCAAGAACCTCCTCTCATCAGTGCACCATTATGTTCTGCTTTGCACTCAGTCTGTGATATACTCTCACAACTGACTAATTTAATTAATTAATTAATTAATTAATTAGAATTAAGCAAAGAGCTGTCTGGGTCAAGAGATCACTCCTCTGTACTCTTCTCAGGTAGAATAGAGTATTATTTGAACAAGCATGGCAAGGACAATCTTTTTTAACATAGTATAACTTAAATTGTATGATAATAAACATGTTTTTTGGGGGGGAGAGTTGTTTGTTTCATTTTTCAATTAAAATATGTTTTTCCCCCCAAACTTATAACTTACTCCTCTTGCCTTCTCCTTTTATCCCTCAAGGTCAGCATACCATACTCCTTAGCGTTTAAATGTTTATGGATTAATTCTATCTTATGATGTAAAATGTTGTTTGGGTATAATGACAAGATCTTTCACTACTAATCAGCTTTGCTCAGTGGGAGAGATGTGTAGTGCTTAAGCTAGCCAGATATGTTCATTTCCTCAGATCCCAAGGTCATCTCATTTAAGTACACTATAGTTACACTATAATCAATTTAAAAATAGATTATAAGGTTATAGTAAAAATAACAAAGTTTGTAAAACATAATAAACTCATTTTGAATGGATTTCTCTTAAGGGAGTGGATGGGTGCTTTGACTGAAGAAATAAAAAAGTAAAAGCCAGTGTCATTCTAAGATATATTTAGACACTTTCCTTGGAAAATACTTTGAATTTTCTTTGAGATTGTAGGTGCTTTTTCAACTACAGGGTCTGACAAGACAGCCTCTTGAGCCCCCTGCCAGTGGATGTTTTATTACCCATTAGGGCTTCCTACCTTTTCATCTTCACAAAGTGAATAAATGGTTTTCTCTGCAATATTCATTCTGTAGATCTTTCTCTTGAGACACAAATCTTCTCTTGTTCTTTGTAGCCATATGCTTAAAAGTCCTAGGAGATTTCCCAGAAGAGCTGAGTTTTAACTGTAGCTTCAGGACACTCAAATGTTAAGGCTGTAAATAAAAATCAAGAAACATAAGATGTTAGCCAATCTAATTGGTGCATTTTGGGGGAGATATTTTTGTAACATACTGCTTGAGTGTATGAAATTGTTCAAATTTCTAAAAGAAGTTTCAGATAGATTATTTAATAAGAATCTGCCTCATGCAAAGACAGTGCTATTTTTACTAACCATTTCTTCCAATGAAGGAAAACATGCCTTATGAATATAATATAATAAGATCTCTCCATTTACAAGGAACACTATGGAACAACTATATCCTGGATCCATTTCTCAAATGCTAGTTTCTGTGTTCAGATCTCAACTCTCTACTCATACAATCAGCCTAAGGAGCAATAGCATAAAAGAAGAAGAAGAAGAAGAAGAAGGAGAAGAAGAAGAAGAAGAAGAAGAAGAAGAAGAAGAAGAAGAAGAAGAAGAAGAACCAAAAGAAGTAAGACATAAATGGAGGAGAGTGATATCATTACATCTTAGCCTTTCCATAAATAAATTAGATTTAAAAATTGAAAAATGTAAGTCTAAGGAATATAAAGAAACAGTTTAATATTAGCAAGCCTGAAATAATGCAATGACGTTCATGAGCTGTTCTTCAGCGGCGCTGATTCTTTTTCTTCCTTCCCTTGTCTTCCCCTTCCCTTTTTTCTTTCCTTTCTCATTTTCCCAAAGTATTTATGAGAGTTGGGAATATGGAATGTTTAAAATTGATACAACTGAGAAGTTATAACCTTCCAAAACTGAACTGAGGCATAGTGAATAGGCTATTACGTTAATTTTAATCTCATCAGCTGTGGAATTAAGGAATCTTCCACCTTTCCCTGTGACATCCCATAATGAAAGCAGTAGGTGATCAAGCAATAGAGATTCTCAGAAAACAATTCTGTAAGAATCTGACAACTAATGTGAAACTGTTTTCCTGCATAGTCAATCCTTTCCTTTCCACATTTTTCCCAACATTTAAATGGAAAAAAGTTCAAGTTCTAGAGAAAACAAGTGGACAGAAATGCCTGAATTTCTTTCCCACAGACCAATGTGTTCTGTGTCCCGATGTCTGATTGTACTGAGCAGAAGGATTTGAATCTATTGGCTATTGTGTGTTTTCCAAATGATGGTAAGAAGACTCCAAAAAGCCACACCACTCCTGAAATTCTCCTTTTTTCCTGCTGTTTTGGTCTACCACATGTGTTAATCAGAAAGAATGTGTCAAGTCATTATAGACATTTCTCGTGTCATCCAAAACACCTTTGGCCAATTTGACTTTGTTCAAAGGTGTGATTTTAGCATAAAAACCTGCTTGTTACTTTTGGTTTGTCTGTCAATATTCACTTCAATGATACAAAAGGTACAAGTATTGACTTACAAGAAGATGCCAGCAGGGACAGTTTAAATAGGCCATCAACAGGTCAATATTAGGATGCTTCCTCAGCAGAAAGTACTAAGTTAATGTTTATGGTTGACATCTCAGCTGGATGATTAAATCCTTCATTTGCTGAGAATTTGGATTACAGAGTGAGTATACAATGTGAACTGAAAGAGAAAGTTCTATGTCTGGGTTCAGTGGTTGCTAAAGCTAGAGAGTCTAGGGTTTAGGGTATTTAAAGACCCCCTCCATTTCAATCTGATCTTGAATGTTTAAATCAACTCCAAATCTACCCACTATCACCCACTGGCTGTGTGTGAGGTCTCAGACTCTTATCCAGATTTAATCTCCATATGACGTATGAACTGTTACTGAGAACTTTGTATTTCAAGGAAGTTAACTAATTTCCCCAAAAGATGAATGACTAACCAGGAGTTGGAAGAGTCAAGGTTTGCACTCTAACTCAAATGGCTTTACAAATGGTGTTCCCTTCAGTGGCACTTGGCTATTTCAGACTGTTACAGAACTTATAGACGCATTTTAAAGGAAAAGACCATGCTTTGTTGTCAGGCAAATTCAAGTAATGGCACATCAGTACATCCTTGCAATGTACTCTGTACTCTTGCAATGTACAGAGTAGGGGAGTGGGGTTGTTGTGGCACCTCAAATTGCCAAAGTCAAATTTCTATAAACTTTCTCTTCTACAAGAAGATGATACTCATAAAATTAGGATTTACATTTGGTGGTCCAAATCTATTTTTCTTCTCTGAAGAATGAAAACAATGTCTATAAAATGATGATGGTTACCAACATCTTCAAAATATAAATAAGGCATTTATTTCTCACTAGGGGAAGAAAAACGCACTACATACTGGTCAGAAACAGTATGGAGAAACTGATAGGGTACATTTCTCATAGAGCATAAAGCAATGTATCCTGCAGTATGAATTACTTTCCTTGATAAAGTAACTGACAAAAGCCTAATTATAGGAAGAAGTGTTTACTTTGGCTCATGGATTATGAGGATCCTAGGCCATTGTAATGGGGCATGAACAGCAGAGTCCTTGGAGGCAGAAGGAACATGTGGAGGAGACTCTTTACATCACAGTGGACTAGAAACAATGACTTGTTAAAAGGAAGGGCCAGGCTGGAATCTTGAAAGTCCTGTCCCAGCAGTGCCTTACCTTTTAAGCCTCTTGCTTGCCAAGACATCACTACCCATTGTGTCAAAGTGTTAAAAGGAAGGATGGGAGAGGGAACTGTGGTTAGTGTGTAAAGTGAATAAAAAAATAAATAAATAAAAAAGAAAAACATGAGCCCAGGACTAGAGAGATGGCTCAGCAATCTATAACTTGTTGCTCTTCTAGAAGATCCTATTACCCACATGGTGGCTCATAACCATCCAACCGGAGATGGTTCTAGATCTGAAACCCTTTTTTGACATCTAAGGGTATCAGGCGTGCATGTGGTACATATACATATATGCAATGAAAATGCTCATGTACATAAAATAAATACATACATCTAATATTTTACAAAAGATTCTTCAGTCCATTGGGGGATATTTCAAATACAAACCACATTTAGCTCCTAGGTGATTGCTTTAAATCTCAGTGTATTCTAGAGAATAATGGAATGAAAAACACTTTTCTACCATTGAATCATTCCAAAATCTACAAGGCTATTTTTAGATTTCCAGTCTTGATTTTTCACCAATGTGAATACAAATATTTAATATTTATTAATGGGCCACTTGATAAATGATGCATGATGCACACCCTGATAGTTTGGTTAGCATACCATGATCACTAGGATAATCTTGTAGGGTATGTTCTGCTTCTACCTATAGTACTTCAATAACGAATCTGTTGGGAAGAGATATCAAATCCTTTCTTAAGGTTCACAGAGCTAGATAAGTAGACAGACATCATTAAAGCCTAGAATCAGGAGGTGGGCAGGAATGTGAACTCTGCAGAAAAGATCATCTGCATAGGTACAAGACTTCCACAGGCTACAGCACGAATCAAAATCCCAATGCCAAAATAATACCCAAGTGAAAGCAAAATGTTTGGGAGAAGTTGACATGAATGCAGCCATCCACATCTTTTATTTAATGAGATTTCATCTTCTTACTAACCTGTGGAATTTTCCACATTGTCTTGGGCCTACATTGCAATAAAAGAAGAAAAATATAGAAAGCTCTTTATGACAAATGATGACAGTACAAGAGGGAAAGAGGAGCAGCCTTGTGTTCAGATTCCAGATGGAGTCTATGATGTTGTCAGATAGAAAACCGTTTGACTTACAGCCCCAGTCATTGCAGAAGAGCTGCTTTTTGCATACCTGTAATATATGCGGAATGCTGGAGCATAGCTCAGGCTTTTCCTAAATCTTCTTTACTGTGGTTTAAAGCCCATCAGAACTTTTGAGATAAAAACTTATAGTGAGGCATTTCTTAACAGTAAGTGTGATGGTGAATTGACATGCACGGCGCAGTGCCTCTGGAGTTTGACTGGGATTTGGTTCCAACTGGAAAAGAGTTTTTAAAATGTTGTCCTTCAGTCTCTTTATCTGGAAAGAACAAGCTGGTGATCTTTAGGAGTTTGAAGGGGAGAAGAATAAATTAATACAAGTGAAATGTTTGAAGCTGCTTAGTTATGAGGTAGTAGTGATCATCATAGGTTCCAAATCAAATTTATACCAGCTTGTGATATCTGCTATACATAGCAAGAGTGCCATGGCCTCTATGCTAATATCAGTTTCATTATGAATGACTATCAGTGGGTTGAGCTTCTCTAAAAAGCAATATATTAATTTCTTTTGAATCTCTGTGGCAAAATAGATGGCAGGAAAAAATTAAAGGAAGTTTGGCTTCAAGGGGATGTCACTCCACTCCTTCAAGGGGATGTCACTCCATCCTGATGCCCTAAGAATGACTTCACCAGGGCATCAGAAGTGTGCTATAACAGCAGATCATGTGTCTCCAGCATAGGAAACAGAAAGTGCAGATGAGAACCAGAGGCTGGGCTAAACTTCAAACACTCCGGAATAGTGATTTTCTTCTGCCAGGTCTCATTTCCATAAGATCTCACACAGCTTTAAGCATCATCCTACACACTGTGAACTCGTGTTCCACTATGAGTATAGGAGTTATGTTTTGCACTCACAACACTGTAAAGTCTATGAAGCCAATATGTAGTATTTCTGACCCATTGTTTTTAATGGCCATTTCTCTAAAATCCAATGTCAGTGGAAGGCTTAGAAAGAAAGCCCTTTTGTCAGAAAAGCCCAGCATTATTCTTGCTAACTCAAAATTAATTTTTCCTAGCTAAGTTACTTAGTTACAGCTACCAAATCCCAAGCTTCTTATATATAAAATCTTTACAAACTTTCTAGTTGTCATTATTATTATACCCTTTGATTTGTGTTTGATACACACACACACACACACACATCCTGTGTTAGAGGGTCCTTCAACAGTTAGGCAGAGTTGGTAAGAATAAGAACTGTGAAATAGTTAACTACTGTCCTATAATGTTTACCATAAGAACCCTGAAAATTGAAAATATAAATATTTGGATAATTTTATAAATGCACTTGTAAAAACAGTCACATGTATACAGAATGATACTTACCCGCCTTTCTGTATTTTTCTGTCTCTGAAGAAGAAATCTGTAAGTAATTTCTATTAAATGGGATGAATGTAATAGTCTGTAGCCATGATCTCATGCCTTAAGTTCTCAAGTTAGCACAGGGATGAATACTCAGCACTAACTACAAAGCTTATACAGGGGGAAAACAAGTATTTTTACAGCCTCTGCCCATTTCCCTCTCAATACTCAAATTTTAAGGTTTCTTTTGATGGATCGCTATAGCTTTAAAGAGCAGGGGACTTATACCTAAGGTGAGCTATTGATCAAGTGTGAGGTTCCCCACTTTAGCCCTGTTACTTCAACAGTTTTTACTTCTGGAAATCTATGTTTTTTCACCAATAAGACCATAATAGAATAGTATTCATCTCATTGACTTATCGTGAGAATTATATTACATTTAAAAACATATACCTTGTAACTAACATTTCACAAAATGTAAAAATCACTTGTTTGGATCAGGCGGGTGTTTTAGAAGGCATTTAAACAAACTTTGAAGATTCAGGGCCATATTCAACAAAACTGGGTGCAATTCTCTCTCTCTCTCTCTCTCTCTCTCTCTCTCTGTCTTTCTCTTAGGTCAAACAAAACAGAGCTAAGGCACTTCATGTAATATTCTGTGCACGAAATTGAGAAATGTTCATGCTAGAAGGCCGACAAGAAGAGGAGGAGCTGTTTATGGTCATTAACTTGAGGGTGCTTCTCTATTTTGAGGTTTAACCTCCTTTTTCAAGTAAAAAACCATTTCTTTCTAGCCAAGTACGGTGACTCAAACCTGTAATTATAGCTGAATGAGTTCAAGGGCAGCCTAGGCTACTTTATCAATATCCTTTTCTGAAAACAAAGCAATAAAATATATTTTTTTGTTAACCAATGCTATATGCACAGTCAACATGTACAAATCTATAATCTTAGTATTAAAGGTATAATCTTAGATGCAGTAAAAGTAAACAAAATATTTTGCAGAAAAGAAAAATTAATTTAATCAAAAATGGAAATAAAACATCATATACATTCTCTGTCATAACACATTTGCATATTTCCTCTGAATTTATCTTGCCAGTAGTGGTAAAGTCATAATAAAATATTAGAGAAGCAAATATTCTTTTCACTATGATAGCTATCATTCAGTGTATTATAATAAATTTCTAAATGTTATTAAATATAAGGTTAGAATTCACTGAAAAATTGTAGGCATAAATGAACTCATTTATGATCACACATTGGTTACAAAGCCATATATAGTGGCTGCAATTTTGTTGGCTTATGGCAATTACAAATTTCTTACAATTAGTATATGCATATTTACAATAAAATTAGCTGTATCACCAAACATTTAGAAAGAAAAAGTCTCTTCTTATACATGAACTTGTGAAAGATTTGAGAAGCTACCAGGGGTGGAAATGGAATTCAGAAAACAGGCTTTGACCTTGGACCATTACAAGAAAATTACATCCATTAAATATGCTATTCAGTCAATATAAATCCTGACCCAAAAGCTTTTAAAGTGGATTTTATTCATATAATGCAAAACTATTTTATATGGAAGTGGTATGTATATGAAGGATGTGAATACTATGTATTGTATGTTGGGACTTTGTAATTATATATATAGTGATGGAGAGAGTACTAATACAATAAATATTTGTCTAATGATAGAAATTTTTATAATAATTTCACTTATTAACCACAAAATTTATCTTTAAAAGTAACCTAGGTATTTACTCTTAACCAAAAGTAATATTAATCTCATTTTGAAGGTACAGCTACACCTGTTCTAATTATTAAATTAGTCAAGGTTGCTGAGAACAAGTTTGGGATTCAGTACTTACAATTTCATGTTGAAATGTACCAACGACCCCAGTAGAGGGCACTGTGCATGGGTCTTCACCCCGAAGAGTCTTTGTTCAGCTTGCGGTTCATCTTAACTCATGCAGGGGCTCCCTCTGCTGTCCTTTTAGACCCGCAGACGAATATGTCAGTGAGTGCACCCCAAATCTCAAAACTGTGTAATCATAGTCTCAAGACTATAGCATAATACAGTTCCAAATCATACCGTCTTCAGAACCCAAATATAAAAAGTTAACATGCAAACTAAATGAAACTTTGGTAAATGGTTCTGTAAATATATACTGAAAAATATGACTTGTTCTAAAAAAATTGGGTGGGCCAATAAAGAGAAAGTGGAATGATAACTTCATTCTGTGCACCAAGAGAGGAGAATGCTTTAGAAATGATAACATCAAACAACTGTGATAAATTAAAACATGAAGATACATATACACAAAAGTGTGTGTGTGTGTGTGTGTGTGTGTGTGTGTGTGTGTGTGTGTGTGTGTGTGTGCCTGCTCAGGGAGAAAGATAGTGTGTTGGAGTGTGGAGGAAGTCTCTATTTGACTTCTTGTAACTTTTATTTATATTGCTTTTAATATTTTTTTATTTTTACTTTAAATGAATCCAGAGACTAGTATTTGGCAAACCTTAAGGGTTTGTGCACTTACATGGCAGGATAAAGGGAAATACCTCATGTTTAGACACATGTAAAGAAAAGATATTTTGAGGTGATTATGCTTATAATTGTTTTTTCTAAAGTAACTTATGTGTTAAATAGGAGCGTTTTCCAGAATAGCATTCTTCTACTGGCTATGTATCTTACTACAAACTGAATAATGTCTAATGTCAGCAACAAAACAGTTAGCTAATTAATGGATTAACTTTTATTTTAATTTCAAATTAGTGTTATAATTCATTTTACCTGGATTTACCTTAAGACAGTACATTAATAAATGAAATTGCTTTGACCTTTGTACTTCAAGTCAAACACAAATTATGGTTTTAAACAAAATTGTGGAAATTGTAAGAAATGGGGAAACTATTGGCCTTTAGAAGTGAATATTGATAAATGAAATATAAATAAGTGAATATTGATAAATGTGGCTTTAAAACACAACAATAATAAAGCTGGTGCTAATAATTTGTAAAGTGAGTTCCATAATTTTTGTATCTGAGCATTAATAACGGTATATACTGGCTCTATAATAGTAACAAGACAGAATTGAGCAGTAGTGTTTGCAGCATAAGAAACAGGTACAATTTTAGATATGTTGTTCAACTTTAAACTCTTCAGTTATGTGCTTCTTATGGTAAAAAATAAACTTTTTAAATTTAAAGATCATATCTAGCTTATAGAGTTTGGATTAATACATTCTAGAGTTTGTCAATCTGGACACATAATTCTGTGCTGAAGCATACACCAGCAACCACAAGGTCTTAGTTGCAACCCTCAGCAATGCATGCACACCCACCCACACCCACACCCACACACCCACACACCCCCACCCACCCCCACCCACACACACACACACACACACACACACACACACACACACACACACACGCACACGCACACGCACACACACAAATATATCAATCAATTTTTCTGGCTGCATGATGTTTTTATATTTTATATATTTATATATTCTCTGGGCCACCAACCTTTCTGTATTGGTAAAATTCTGTACCCACATTTGGTGAAGAATAGACTATTGCTAAGATGATTATTTTTATCATCAAAATCTTTGTTTTATTTCCATAGCCTATATTCTGTTATGGTTTATTACTTCATGAAGAATATTTATATGATATGAAAGTAAATGGGGAATCCATTTCAGAAGTTATCATTTTAAGTGAGGGAATATATTTGCCTCCAGTTTGTTCTCATTTGGAGGCTAGGAGTGGTGCAGAAGAAAACAGGTCAAGTTTTATTTATTGAGCAGAGTTAAAAAAAGTCCTCACTGGTCATTTAGTGTGGGTCTTGATATTTGAACATGACAAAGGATGAACTTTATTTTTCCAGCTTGGAATACATTTCAACTATAGCTTACATTTCTTTCAAACGAACACACAAAATAATGACCTTTATAACTACAGTCATTATGAAAAACTTAGGTCACAACTTTGTGTTTAATATCTTTATCATAGTTAAAATTGATGGTACAACAGAATTTCAAATGCCTGTTTTCATCAAGTTAATTCTCTATAAGCAAAAGATGCCATCTGGAGGAAGCATGAACTCTAATCCAAATGAGCCAGTTTATTTAATATTGTGCTACAGATCACAGTGTGTGTGTGTGTGTGTGTGTGTGTGTGTGTGTGTGTGTGTGTGTGAAACATGCTCTGTGCATGAACACATGGAGGCCAGAGGTTGGGTATCTTACTGTAACACTCTACTGCCTTATATTCTGAGACAGATTCTCTGTCTCTGTCTCTCTGTCTCTGTCTGTCTCTCTGTGTCTCTGTCTCTGTCTCTGTCTCTCTCTCTCTCTCTCTCTCTGGTTTTGCCCTACTGGCTGGCCAAAAGTGTAAAAGTGTCTGGATCCACTCTTCTCAACACATCTCTTCCAGATTTTAGTTACAGTTATTCTTATTGGATTCTAGGAATGTGACTTGGGAGTCTATTGCTCACACAGAAGTCATTTTACCTGATCATTTTACCTAATAAGCCATCCCCTTGCCCACCATATTTTACTCAAAATAAGATTTTACTTAGATCCAAATAATGAACTTGTATAAAGGCATAATTATTGACATAATTCCAATTAGTTTTGAATGACTTGGGGGAATGTTTTATGAAAAGGATTATTCTGCATGCTTATGTATGTGAAGTTTTTCTTTAGAATAACTGCAATTAAAAGATAAAAACTGATTCCAGTTCATCTAGAAGCTTCCCTACTATCACTGATGTCTGCAGATTAGGTTGAGTGCTCTGGGCTGGATTTCCTGCCTGAACCTGCCATCTGAAGACAAAGATAAGACAAAATTAAAAATTGTCAAAACTTCTGGCATGTATTTTATGTTATTTTTAGGAATGCCTAAACACTTTGTCAATAATTTGAACACCAAGTGACTCCCTGTGCCTACATCATTGTCTGGCTACATAGCCCATCCTTTTTCTGTCTGTATGAGAAGGGGTCATGGGACTTTCTCCCAGGGAAGGTGTCAAATAGTGCTCACATATTGTAGCAGTGAGGAAATTATGCTGGTCCAGGAGGGCAGAACAAATAAAACTTGCCTCATTCAGAATGACAGACAGAACCATTTTAAAATCTCAAGAGACAGCTTTTATTTTTATTTTTTGGGAGAAAAAAAAAAACTACTACAAAATTTTCTGCTTTAAATATGAGTGATTGTTCTTCGTTTTTTAAGATAAGAGGGATAAAGACTATAGATAATTTTCATGGATCAAAGCGGATTGGTTTAGCTATCTGTTGTAAGGTTTTACTTGAATCTTTTACAAAAGATTTTCAGTTAAGTCTTGTTAGGTCTCTGTTTCGTGACTCTAAGCTCTATGCTATTTACAATATTTTAACAGGGATTAGTGGAAGCGAGGTAAAGCAATAAACCCCCACATTTAAATTTTTTTCTGGCAGATTTTAGTTAAACGATCACAGAACATTTGCACAGAGGGGATGAACTGGTAGGGTATCATCTGCCATGACTCACATGTCCCAGTCTCTTCTGTGGACATTGTTACTCCCATGGAAGTCACTTCACAGCAGAAAACCTAGACAGCTATTTATTGTCTAACTGCTCAGGCTCTTGGTTAACACCCAGAGTGATGTGGTCACACCCCAGTTGTGATTAGAAGTTTCAGAAAACTGAAGCAAAAACTGCCCAAGGATAATACAGCTTCATCATCATTCTGTGAGTTCAAATCTTTCAGAGGATGTGTCATCATCAAGGATTCCTCAAGGCATCACACTAGGTTGGAGACTTAGCTTTCTTGTGATCAGAGTGCATGAGTTATGGGCCCTATAATATGCACACAATTTAAAATAAAAGAAATGCATGTTATACACATGCATTTAAAGATTAATCTTTTAAAATACCAATTATTTCTCTCTCCAGTGTATGTGTGTGTGTGTTCGTGTATCTGTGTGTATATACACACAAGTGCAAGTGCCTCTAGATTAGATTTCCTGGAGACAGATAAAAATATAGGATGGTTGTAAGCTACCTAATGTGTGTTCTGGGAACAAGACTCATGTCTTTTGCAATAGCAACAAGTGTTTTAAGCTGTTGATCCCTCTCTCCAGCTCTGTGATCTGCAATTTTCTAATATAATGCCTCTCAAAAGACTTTAAAGTTTACAAAGTTTCCTTTAACTTTGCTACTTACACTCACATGTAGCTAGTTCCAAATTGCCCATACCTAGTAGAAAATGAAGAATTATTTTTCTATGTTAGGAAATGGTGCCCAGCTGTTTTTTGGTATAAAAGCACATCATTTTGATGTTCAGATGTTGGAGTTTGATCTGTGGGAATTGGCACAGCTTTATAGCTTGTGAGCCTCCCTGGGATCACTAACACCACAGGACTCCTTATCGCCACTGCATCTCTGTATATCCACACACCCAGAAACACCATGTCTTAGCCTAGCATGAAAACAGTACACACGAAGTGGTTAACAGAATGAAATTTGCTTTATATTTATTTTCCAACCTTTTTATTTCTCTCTCTGCAGAAAGAAGAGATACATGTCATCCGAAGGACTATGAGATCATTTGTCCCATCTTTGCCTAGGGATTTTTTGGAACTCGGATGAGGAAAATAGTGGACATAGGAAAAGCACATTTTAAAGCTGGAATTCTAGTGTACCCAAATATCTGTTACTATTTTGAATTCCAAAGTTATTCATTTTTATTTCTTAAAGTTAAATGATCAGAACTTGAAAAATGTTTGTATTCTGGACTGGAAAAATACTCAAAGCTCCTGACTTCTGTCTTCCTACAGACATCAGTAAGTATGCCTACAGTAAGTCAAGCAGCCTGCATTCTTTAGCCACAGGTCCTCTGTAAAGAATAATCACTGTTTATTCTTCCTCAGCATAGAAACATCTGCATTCAAAGGTAGAAGAAAGATAGCTCAGTTTTGTGACTAATCTTTGGGATTTAATAACTACCAATAAAGTTGTGTAACTAAAGTTTTCATTTTTAAGGCATAGCCTTTGAAGCACATTTGTTTTTCAAGCTCTAGATTTCTGCTAAGATATCTCATATGTATATATGTGCTCATAACAGACACAAATAACAGGATGCAGATACAGCATGTCTGATGTTTACATATTAATACACCACATACACACTTCACTTCATTTCCAGGTTGCCCAAATGCATTTTTGCCTGTGTACACTTGAACTCACATAGGCACACTTACACATTTCTCCAACTGTCATCTTCTGCCTTGCACATTCTTCTTTCTCAACTACACAGCCTTGATCAAGCATAAACATACCTTTCTTCTTCTGTTTACTGATTTAGTCCTCACCTGACAAACATCACCCCGTGACCATGACCCACTCTCTCATCCTGCCTGCATTTGCCAACCAAACAAATAGTCATTGCTGGAAATCCCTAACTGGGGAAAAAATATCATTTATCAGTAGCAACCTTTAGAACTTGCAGAAGGAAAAATGATGCTTGAGCAGTCCGCTGAATTTCTGGAGCCACCAGATGTTGCCTTTAAGCTTAAAGATGTTTCCTACCATGCAAAGATTATAATGTTTCATTTCTCAGTGAACTTAAGTGAAAAGCCATTATTTCAGAAAGAATATAGCCTATCCAGGGAAAACAAATCAACACGAGTTCTCTAGTTTCAATCCCTACAGAAAGGCATACCTCTCATGCTTTAACAAATAAATTTTGATGCTCACTAAAATTTAGTCTAAGGCAGCCTGGCCCTGCAAGAACACTAGGAAACCAAAGCTTTCACACAGAGATCATGTGCACATTTTGCTCACACTATATGAAACTAATAATCAAGAGATCTGGCTGAAAATATGTTTAGCATTGATGACCACAGAAGTCTGCCTTACAGCTTATGTGGTTGGGCCAACAGCTATTGCATACAAAGAATGTTCAGCCTCAACTAGCTTTCCCAACACCCCCGACAGTGAATTACCACACATCTGCAGCAAAAAAATAAAATTGTTCAATCCAAAGGAGTAAGCTTAACCCTTGCTGTCTAAGCTAAGTCTGATTCATAGTGCTACCATTGACTGGAAAAGACTCCTTCACTACTGGCCTTCACTATTTTAAATCTCAATTCACTGAAAGCATTTTTTTTTTCTGGGGGATTCAAGTTAATTGTTCAGGATATGGATTTGCACTTCATTCTTTGAGACACTTCATTTTTAGAATGGATTTCTGGTGTGAATAAAAAAAAAAAACCTCAATAGCAATTTATTTGATAGTTGATTCTCTAATTAAGACACTTCATTTATGTCTGTAGCCCCCCACAGTGGCAAATAATGAGAAGGCCACAGGTATTTCTCTTGAGGAACAGACCCTTAGTTGCCCCCATTATTAGTTTCTAATATGCATAATGAAACAGCCCATGTGATTTACAAATGTGCAGCTAATTGGTACACACTTACCATATTCACTACAAGGCTCTCCTCTCTGCTTCCTCCTTCCTGCCTGACAATATGCCGCCATGCTATAAAGCCCTGATGCCCATTTTCAACGATTAGCTGTACATCAGCATTACTACCACAAATCCACAAGTTTCACATCAAGCATTAAATGGGATGAATATTGATCTGCTAAAGAGGATTTATTTATTTCTAGCTCTATCCAAAGATCAACTGCTAGCAGCTTTTGGGGGATCTGTGAAGCTCTCACAGCACAAAGCTACTGCATACATGACACTGGACTTGACATTTCAGTTCTGGAAGAAAACCAAACAGTAAATTCAGTGCAATAATCCTAGATAAATGAGATGATCACTGGAAAAGCTGAGATAGTTAAGTGGTCTATCAGAGAAGTCCAACGGATGGTATTGAACAGTTGCTACCTAGAAACTTCACTCATGTCAATATGGTCCAAAGCACCATCATATCAGATGCCAATATAATCATATTAAAACTGTCTCTACCTCCTGCCTGGCGTGTATTTCTTTCTCTGTGTTTTTCAGGATTCAAAGTGATTGTAAATAATGCAAAATGTGGCAGATCTTTAGCTTGGCAATTGTTTTGAATATGGATACATAGCATTGTAATGTGACAGAACCTATATGAGATACATTAAATTGAATTATGCTCTATAGCAGGGCCAGGAGACTCTCTATTCCTATGGCTGAAGCACAGTTTGAGAGAGCACATCTGTGTAAGTTAAAGCTGATCATTTTTACAAGGCAAGAAAGGTCAAATGTGGCCATAAAAATTTAAAGACTTGCTGACTTACCTCTCCACCAACAATTTAAAAATACTTACCCTTTTCTGTACTATTCAAGTCCTGTATTCAGTTGAAACTCATGACTAGATATGGGCTGAACCAGATAAATGCACAGCCTTTGCTTAAGTTTATTATGGCTGAGTGAAGTGTGCTTGAACTATTTAATACAACCCAATTTTACTTTTACCAAGGCATTTAAATGTGGTTTTCTACAGATTTTGTTTTTATCAGAAAGTAGAAAAATTCATGTTGATTTAGATTCTTTAAAAACATTGGGCTAAATGCTAGTAAAGATATACTAGTATCCAAATTTAAAAACGAAGTTAGAGCCAAGTTCTTTATTGTGTCTATAAATATGAAAAACATTCATTAATTATTTAAAGAAACTCATCAAATAATTTTATTGGGAATTCTGGCAAGCTCAGTGCAAAACATATGAAAATAATTTCTGAAGATGATGTAGTCACAGTGGTCACGAATATGTCTCTTTTGCATGTATTTACACAAAAGCAAACATATGCATTATCTTATCAAAATGGGGAGTCGGTGTAGCCCTTGGACCTTGTGTTAGTTTGCAAATGAGTTTTCTGAAGATTAGAGGGTAGGTCTCTTTTTCACGATGACAGAAAAGACCCCTGCTTTCTGCCCCCCTTATCTGCATAATAGCACTGATGTCCACTAGAGCTATACACACTAGTCAAACTGGCTGGAAAATGGGGCACTTCCTTCTGATTTGTGGGAAATGCTATTTTAGAGGAAGAGCATGGCAGGAAATTTAAGCCATTCCTCACTAAAGAGGAAATAACTCTTGGATTTCTTGCTAAGCTCAACCCTATAGTAATGTTTTGCTACCTGCCTGTCTAGGATGCATTTTAATTATTAAGCCTGTAGAGTTAAAGCATAGAAAGAAACAAAGAAGTAAAATGAAATCATTGGTGGTTGGACTTGGAGTTTTGTTGTTTAAAGGTTCTAAAAACAAAATCTCAATTTATAATTACACTTTTGAAAAAAAACCCTCTTTATTAATTATGTTTCTGGAAACTGAAATATTATACTTTGTTGTGGGTACTTGAAACTTTTGGTAGCAGATGTCCTCAGAAGAGGCACCACTTACCTTAATTAGAATTTGTCCACAGACCTGAGGGTCTAAATTGCCAAGGCTCAGTGATGTTTATCGGTCTAAACAGGGTCACTTGGAGAAAGAAAACTGGATTAGGAATTGTGTGTTAACTTTACTCTCTGATGGTGCAGTTCATTTTGAAACATTTTTGTCACCCTGATACTGGGGAATCACATCCTGACTCTTAAAACAGATATCGAAACACACTTGGACCACATGAGAGCAATTGCTTAGGTTGGTTCCTGACATCTTTTAATTGGTCTGAAGATTCTTTAGAAACAGGTAAGACATTGCTTTTTGGTTCATTTTGTTTCTTTCCTTTCATTTTCATAAAGGAAGGCAAATCGTGATGACAATGATCTGATAGTCCCATAGGTGATGACTGCGTTCTTTCCCAGAGATGAATTTTCTTAATTTCTGAATGATATTCTTTGGGGGAAGGCAAATAATACTTCCTCTTAGTAGGAGATGGAACATGAATTGTTATACAAGATTACACACCTGTATTTATGCCTTTCTCAAGCCATTGTCTTGGAACCAGAAAAGTCTTGAGATTTTCAGTGCATTGATGTCACCACAGACTACAGATATCTTATTTGACATGACTCATTATTAATCACTTTCAAAGTCAGGGTGAAGAAGACAGCTTACTTTCTCAGATCTTCATGACTGTCTTCTTCAACATTTCTTCCTTCTCCTCTCGATGGTAGGTGTCTGAGGGGCAGAATTCACTCCATATTGAACACCTCTGTGAAAACCAAAAGCTTAAATACATATATTTTCAAATAATGATTTCACCATCTCTGCTATTCCTAGAAGTCATGAGTAGTTATAATGGATGTTCAGTAAATGACCTTACTACCAATGCAGATGAGTGCATTCTAAAGCAATTGAATATCCCTGTGATCATCACTACTCCATTAGTTAAGATCCAACCACTTAAAAATTCAGAAAATGCTTTCATGGATGACTCAAACATAAAAGTCTCAATAAAGATATATATGTAATTATTTATAAGTCTGTATGTGCCTATGTCAGATTCTAAAATCATTTCACAAATGTCTCAGTAGATGTGGACATAGCACATGTGGGACACCCTAACCTGAACTAAGAATACAAGATGTTTGATTCACTTTTATGTACACAGTGTTGTTAAGCAACACTTAGTAATATGCCCCTGACACTGACCGAAGTGCAGATGATTGGAATAAGACAGTAAGTACCTGAAAGGAAGCAAAGTATAGCCTCTTTCTTTAAATAGATAATGTGACCAGCCATGTGTTTTCCTTTCTGTGGGGCATGTAAGTCAATATCAACTCTCGGCTAGTCACAGGTAAATCAAGGTCATTTGGGTTATGTGCTAATTTGGCTTTGTTATTATTTTTTATAATGTCATCTTAGGGCAGAGGTTCTCAACCTATGGGTCATAACCCCCTTGGAAAACCTGTATCTCCAAAAATATTTACATTATGATTCATAACAGTAGTAGAATTGTAGGTATGAAGTAGCAACAAAAATAAATGTATAGTTTTGGGGGTCACCACAACATGAACTATATCAAGTGTCCTAGTGTTAGGAAGGTTGAGAATCACTGGGTTAACATGCCTAGAAGGAACTAAGAGAAAGGCTGGGGCCCTTCAGCTACCAGGTTGTCAGCATTTCCCTACCAAGAGTAAGTGGGTTTTCTCACATCAGTGTTCTCTCTCACGTTTCAGTTGGTCTCACCAGAGAAAAAGGCTCAATGCTGTAGCTACGATTTGGAGAATACCAATGCCTTGATTGAGACAACAGGTTTTAATTTCTTCCCATCCATTGTTCTGGGTACTTTTTTAGATCTCTTTTTTAATCTCTTTTTTAGATAAGAACAAAGGACTTGTTCTTAGCCTGCACTGCGTATGCTGCTAATATTTATGGGAAAATAGAACAGGAAGGGTTTTCTTTTCCAGTTACACATTATACTATCACCTCACAGAAGTGCCAGCAGCATAAATGTCTCTAACAGTAGCTGATTTGTATGCAACAATGACCATAAGGGTAAACTCTCCAGCAAACCTGAATCTCATATATAATGCATAGCAGTTAATAAATCATAGTAAAATCAGATGGCTTAGAGCCAACAATACCTAACTAGTAATGGAAAGGGGTGGAAAGATTTATGGAGAGACAGAGTCTGTCTGGATTTTGCTTTAAAGATGCTTGCCAACTACAGTGGACTATCTCAGTTTCTAACTTTCGCCTTGAGTGTTCTGTTTGATTCATCCCATCTTTCCTCCCGAGGGTCCTTTGCAGAAAGCTGTTCCTCCTGTCCTTCCACCACCAGGTGGAGTGTTCTTTACTAAGCATTTAAGATTTTCTGTTTCAGACCAAGTCATCATATGGGGAGAAAACGTTCTATTGGAATCTCTGATTCTTTAAATCTTCAGATTTGAGAATGCTGCTTTTCTCAATCAAAAACATACAGATAATTATTCTTTGAAACTTCTGGTCAAAAAATAAATTTATGCTTCAGATGGCATCTCACACATCTTGACAGAGAAACAGAATAATGTTTTTGCTTTATAGATCAGAGAAAACGGTTCTTACATATGTTTATTGTATATCGTCATCATTGTTTCGCTTACTGTACCAACCATCTGAATCGTAAAAATGCAGAATTTGCAAATTTGTCATATGTCAAGGGAAAGAATATTGAAGACAGCATGTGCCACACAGATCTTCGAGAAGGATTCACTCTCAATCTGGCTCTGGTTATTAGTGGAGCTTGGCCAATTTCCGGTGCTGACATGGGCTGTTGAGATGAGTGGCAAACATGTCACCTCCAAGTTAGAAATAGCTGAATCTAATGAATTAATGATCTTCTGCAAATTCTTAGCATTAAAGTGTGGAATACATATTCCTAAAGTGGAAAATGCACAGTTGAGATTTTGTGAATGCCTCCACTAATTTGTTTGACTGTCTGTCTTTTGTTGATTCAGTTTCTGTTTTAGGGACATACTCTGCATTTTCATTTTATGATTACATTTTAATGAAGCATAGGACAGAGTTCATATTGAATGTTTTGGTACCAACACACTTACTATCACTACAATAATGTGGATATGATGTTTCTTAATAATGTGGAGTTAAAGAATAAAAGATGAAGGCTGAAACAAGCCAGTGGTTTATGTTTTCTTTCATAGTGCGTGGGGGATACATGCCTTCCTGTATGACAGCCACAAGATGGCAGTAATTCCTCAGTAAATGGAGAGTTCGTCCTGACTAGCGAAGAGGTGACTGATTCCTGGAGGAGAGACATAGGAAAATAAAAAGAACCTCCTTGGGTTAAGGGTGACAACAGAGAGGTTCACGGTTAGAAATAGTTTGAGTGGCCTCAACTACAGGGCAACCAGTTTTATCTTAATGTCTTCTGGGTTTTGAATGGGAGAAACTTTAGACAAGAAGACACTGTCATGACTCAGAAGAGTTCTCTAGAAGCAATATTGTAAAAGGGCTCCATTGGAATGATTCAGAATGTGACTAATATCTCTGTGGGTAGTAATTAATTTCCTGATGACTTAGGCTTGTTTTGGCAGATTCCATCTCGGTTTCTTCTTCAATGTCCTTCATTAATGACAGACACTGTGATGACTGGCAATAGAAATAAATGGCTTAGGGTGATATGATTTCATGTCCCTGAAAGAAAATATTAATTTAACACAAAATAACCGAAGATAAAAATACATCACTCAGTGTGCAAACAGGCTTGTCCTAGAACACTTTGTACAAGAAAATATAGAACAGTCCATCTTCTAAGGTAATCATGATATGCACAAAATAATTCTGAAAACAGTACATCTTTTTGTCCTGTTTATTCTCTGCAAATAACACCTATTAGTAAAGTGATCTTTATTTCTGTAAATGTTACTTGACATGAATATTATATTTAAAATTCATAGAATCAGAGATTAAACTCCAGAAGAATTTAAAGATTCATCACCAGCAAGTATATTTTAAAAACTTTGTGACTCAGCTAGATTACAGTTGCACAGGAGAGTCAAATCTGAGAGAAGAAGCAGGAGTAGAAAGCTGATCTGCCATGGTGATTTGAAAGATTAAATATAGAAAAGGTCTGTTAAATTCCACAGAAAATTAATTATGCTACTATCCAACAAGTTGTATTATGTCTTAATATAAGATTTTTAACATTTTGTGGAAAAGAATTAGACTTATTTTGTTTATAGTAATAAAGTCTACTTGAAGTCCAATTGGTCTAGGTAATTTTTCATTCCTATTATGTCTGGAATTCTGGTCCTAGAAATGAATAATTGTGAATTATTTATCTTCATGTGTGTACAGAAAAGACAAAAGTCCAAGAGACTTCTACAGGAGTATCTTACACCTCTAGCTTTTGTGAGCATCATGAGCATGTCTCTGCACATGGACACACACACACACACACACACACTAAATGCTATTTTCATTTGCAATTTAATGGATATTGTAGTTTATATTTAAAATTTCATAAGAAGTATATATCTTAAGTGTTCTTCTCAACCACAAACAAACAAAAACATAAAAGAAAGATTCAGCTATGGTAACTTTGGGAGGTTACAAATATGCTAATCAATTGATAATCAATTTACAGTGAAGATATCGATCAAAACATGCAGTAGAAACACACACAAGGGTCCCTTCAGGATTCCCACAATATGTTATCACTGAGCATATGTGATTCATTGAGAACTAACAGGTGTTTCAAAAACTAATTCATAGGATTTTGATTCAGTTTGTTTGTATTACACATTCTTCTGGCATAAATCCACTCACCCAAAAACTTACATTATTTCTATTCTTTCAATCTGTGGACTATATAAAGTGACCATTTATGAAAGGAATTTGATGAATTTAATTGAAATCCCCATTTTAAAATATGTAGGCAGAAGTTAAATGTAACTCCTGATTTTTATTGTGGGCTAACTGCCGTCTTCATTTTTATTTGTTATTGAAGCATAGTTGCTTTTATTCAAGCAAGGGAAAAGGTAAATATATACCTAACCTACCATAAGGGCTAGAGAGTTTTGGTCATATTTTTGTCATATAAACCATGTATTAGAAAGAGATCCCTTATTAAAATAGAGGGAAAGAGGAGGATGGCTTAGTAAACCTATAATTTCTTTATGGTCTTTTTATAATCATCAGTTTATTCATGACATGCTGTGAGATATTGCTTTTGTACACTCTCAAGACTTGTTGTTCCTATTGGTTTGATAAAATTTTGATTGACCATTAGGAAGTATAGGTGGAGCTAGCAGACTAGAAGAATTCTGGGAAGCAGAAGAGCAGAGCAGAGACACACCAGCAGACACAGAGGAAGCAGATAAGAATGCTGCTCTGAGGAAAGGTACTGAGCCATATGGCTAAACAAGATAAGAATTATGGTTTAGTTTAAGAGTAAATGTTAGTAAGTAATATGTCTGAGCCATAGGCCAAACAGGTTGTAATTAACATATTGCTTTTTGTGATTACTTGGCACCAAGTGGCTGTGGGCCAGGACTTTGGAGCTAGGCTGGTTCAGAAACTTCCGACTACAATGCTATGCTGTTTTAGAACATTTATTTGAAAATCTAGAAATAGGAGAAGATTGAATGCCCCTGAGAAGTGCACACTTTTGAATCCAAGAAACCTTTCAAGGAGAAAAAGATAATTTATGACCTAGATTTCATTCTCAAAAAAAGAATCTTCTAATTATAATCACCACAGTCTTTTAAAATGTACTTAAATTTTGATACAGAACACTGCTGGTACTTCCTAATAAACTCAAGTGTTATAAAATTATTGAGATATTATTTACCATGCAGAAGAAGTTCCTACACAGTCAACCCATGCATTGAATAATAGCAGTAGAATGTCATCCTCTTTAGCAACCATTAGTAGTAGTCAGCACTAAATAGAACGTTTCTTACATAGCTAAAAGAGCAGAAACTTTTGGAATGAAGATATTCTTTTCATAGTGATATGAAGAGAATATGCTGATTCACAGTGTTCTTGTGCTTATTTCAGTTTGGCAGATTTGCATCCCACTTCTGGAATTGGAGTTGCCAGTGAAAAGCATGGAGATATAATGTGTCTTTCCTGGGCAAACCAGCAGAATTCAGTTACTGGAAATGCCTGTATTTTTCATCAGTTCTTCTCATCATATACACAGTCTGTTAAATAGTACAATGGGGATAATAACTTGATTGAAAGAGGATGTGGATGTCTGTCTAGTCCTTAAACAATTATGCTACATTAATGGCTGAATACTTATGCTATAGTATTAATTTGACTAAAATTATCTGCATGATTGCATTACTATTTCACTTACCCATAAGAACTAGGTACAGGAGAGCTTAATGTGGAATTTAATCTGACTTTCTGGAGCTCAGGGATCCTCAGTCAGCTGCAACCTAGAAACGGAATCTTACAAAGACATGCTACGGAAATACATTTGGAAGAACATTCTTCAGTCAACCTCCAGTTGCAAAGATGAAAGTCCCTCTCCATTTCATTTGCATATTGTGCTTAAACTTTTAAAGTAAAAACAGACAAATATAATTTCTTATTTTTGTAATACAATTTTAAGCAAAATGCAAGGACAATGCCATTATGATAGATCTAAACTCCCTTGACCTGCAAGCCTGTAGATAGTCTAATGTGACTAGTGAAGCCACAATCGCCATTCTGAATTCAGATATTATAGTGAGAAGAGTTTATGTTTGCAATATATTATTAACTTCACAAATGTCTCACAAACTGCCATTTTTTAATTTTGTCACTTGGTACCATGTGCATTGGACAATATACTTGAGACCTCCCAAAATATTATAGAGATCCACTTGGTATCCGTCCATCTTGGAGTCAGTTAACAAAAGAATTTATGAAATTGTCATCATAATGGTCATCTTAATTGAGGAAAAACATGATTGAAAAGTGATATTAAATAATAGAAAGCATAATATATAATTGTTTATGTTATCCACTTTTAAGGGCATAAAAATCCTCAGTACCACCATTTTGAATTTATATCGCTTGGTGATACAGGCAGTGAACAGATTCTAAAGTGAATCCTTTTCCAAGTAGTTTCTCTAATGGATGGTGCTTGGCTCTCAAAAGGAAAGTAAACCTCTTAGGCACAAAAATACAACAAAACCAAAGTAACTACAACAGACACTCAGTGAAAGTGAATATTTCATACTGGGTAAGTTCTTCTAAAATTATATGGCATATTTTTGGAGTTACTGTCTGAAAAAAATTTTATGACCTGCGAAAAACTGTCAAATTATTTGATACCTTAATAGTGATACTTTAATACCTAAATCTTCTTATATGGAATTAAATGTCCGTGAAAATACACACAGTCTCCAAAATTGAATTAAACTGTCAGTTCTGGTGCTGCACACCAAAGCATATTTTGATATGAATTCGAGTCCTTCTTTACATGATGTGTTCTGTGAAATTTTCACTCAAAAGAAAGGATGAAAACACAGCAAGGGATTCAGTAAGTCATTCAAGGTTTCTATACTATGATTCATGTACATCTCACTTTTTGTACTGGCATAGGAAAATCACAATCACTTGCAGTTTTCTCTCTTTTTCACTCTGCCACACTTCCTCTCTTAATTTGGACACACACACACACATACTCACATGAGTTGAAAGAGAATTATAGACATTTCCTACCAACTTGTATACTGTTTGAGTATTGTACAATGAGTAATTTTGAAATTATAGAATAAATTAAGTGAACTCAACTGCCTGTTTTACAGAAAACTAGTTTAAAGAATTTAGTTACAGCTAGTTAATCTGATGCTTTAACGAATGTCCATTTTTTATTGCTTTAATCTATTTTTCTTTCCTGTTCTTATTTTTATTAAAATTAAAGTACGTTGAGTGTTAACAGTATGAGCATATAAATACTCCTTCTGCATTGAGTATGTGTAGTATTCAAGAATAATCTCAGCTCTATTTCCCATTTATTCACTCAGTACATATTTGGGCAGCATAGCTCCATATTCTTGGGCAGCTTCGAATCTGAGAACAAAACAGGGCTATTAGAATGGTGATTCTAATTGAGAAAAAAATGATTGATAAGTGACAATGGATAATAGTAGGTCTAATATGTAATATTTGGGTTTATAATCCATTTTGATGGTATAAATATTCTGGGTTCCATCATTCCATCATCTTGAATTCATTGCCACATGATGACATATACTGAGAACAACAACAACAACAAAAAGCAAAGGACAGTGAGTATAATGAGCATGTTGTTATGTTGTTTTGAGACTATAGCCTGAAGTATGAAGAAAGACACTAGGCTAGACTTTATTAGTCCAGGAACTGTATGAATTAACACAGTCCAAGAAATAGCAATTAAAACTTAATAACTACTATGAAGGTAAAGTCTAAGGCATTGTTGGAGACCTTGTACTATCAAAGGTCAGGGACAGTTTCTTTAAGTAACTGACATTTAATTTGAGGCTTGACGGATTCAACCTGTAATGACCTTGAGTTTTATTGTTCAGCACTGTGGTCTTCCACCCCTACCATGAGCTGCTCTGGAGCCTTAAGTAATGGCTGCTGACAGGGTCACCTGACTGCTTGCTGCTCTGAGGAAGTCAGCATTACAGTTTAGTTCTATGACACAAAAGGGAAAACAAATGAAATCCCAAAGCTTTCAATGCGGTTCCCCAAAGGCCATTTAATATAGTCTGGACAACTTGGAGGCTTGGATTTGTGTTGGATTATTGCCAGGCAGATGTGGGAGAAGTTCTCTGCTTGCCAGATAAAGGCTGCTTTATCCGTGTTCTCACTGAACTGCCATCAGGGGAGGGAGGATTTGTCTGCACTATAGAGGGTTCCCAAGGGGAAGGTCAAGACAAAAAGAAGCTGGAGAACTAACAGAATCATTTCTTGCATACTTTGGTAGAGCCTAAGGGAGAAGATCATCATCCCAGCTTGCCTGTAGCAAGCCTCTTTTTGGAATGGTCTCTCCTTAACACAAAATGCTAGAAAACAGAAATTGAAATGAATTCTGCATCTGGAATCAGTGCCCCTTGTAGATGGTAGGCAGGATGGGAAGGTAGGAGTGATATATTTTCAAGGTTCTGGCTTCTATGCTGTGTGTAAATAAAGTCCTTGGAAATGAGTTAATAATGAGAATAATAAATGAGAAAAAGACACAAATCTTTTTATGTACAGAAGTGCAAGGAACAGACCCAGGAATCACTTCACGTTTAACAGGGCACTATACAGAATCTATTTCTCATGGGAAAGATCTTCAAAGAAAGCACTAAGGGAAAGAAGAGAGAACATCAAGTTGGGGTATCTATAGATGAAGAAGGTTCCAATTTTAAAATTAATTTATTTTGTATGTGTTCAGTATGATCATATGTACATGTTCCAGGATACACATGTTCATGAACATTTCTGTGTGTAAATGAACCTCTCTCTCTCTCTCTCTCTCTGCATTCATATGTGACAGAGGCCAGTGGTCTATCACTTGCTTGCTACCTTATAGTATGAGACAGGGTCTCTCACTGAACCTAGAGCCCACTGGTTCAACACTCTGTCCAGCAAGTTCCAAGGATCCTCCAATCTTCGCCCCCAGTGCTAGGATTATAGACATGTGCCTCCATGTTTTGCTTCTTATACAAGTTCTGAATTTTCAAACTAGGGTTCACATGATTTCACTTATGAGGAATGTAATTTATCAACTAAAGAGTTTCCTTTCCCAAAGTAGAGTCTTTAATCCTTCTTCCCCAGAAACCTGTCAAATGTTTCTTTTTTCTTCCTCTAAAATTACTTCCCATTTTTCTTTCTTTTTTCTTTCTTTATCTTGCACCTCAAAATACAATTAATAAATAGCTGGCAATATATCACATCAGCAGAACAAGTTAAATGGTAGCAACACCAGGTTGGGGTAGCAGTAGCAGTTAACCTCTGTGTTCCAGCAGAAAACTATTGACACCTGGAAAGTATAGGTTTGATGGCAGGCTCCTGACCACATCACTGTTTCCCATCATCTTTGGACACCTGTTTTCCATGTCCTTCTATACTCTGTATGTCCTCTCATTTGACTTTTGAGATGTCCACTGTACCTTCTGTTTGACTGAGGGGTCAGCCATACACCAGTACACCGACATTGGATTTGCTACTTTATTTCTCTCTAAGTTCTCAATGACAATGTGATTAATGATAATATGTAAGTAACAGAGTTGTGGGGTTAAATAAACTAATGTCTTTGTTGCTCCTTAATCTCCAAAAAATATTGATGCCTGTCATTGCCACTATCAGTTTTATATTACTTATATTAATTTCAAACATTCATTTCAATATTTATTAAGCACACATTATGTTATAGAGATATTGAGAAAATAAAATGATTTGAGGTGTGCAGAAGGTACATCCCTAGCTTCAAGTTCAACAAAAAGAACAAAGTGGGTGTTATCATCTTAAAGAATAGCAAAATTGAAGTGGTAACCAAGACTCACAAGAGAGGTTAGAGCAGAGTTATAGAGATAGTTAATAGAGCAAAACATTCCTAAGGAAAAGTAAGTGAGCAGCCAGATGTAGATTTTCTTAATTGATTCACTTTAATGCTTAATAGTATCACACAATTTTTATCTTTTGCTTTCTCTTTTTCTATAGACATATTGGAATATGATAATTTAAATATAGTGATGTTGAAATACGATTCTTAGTATCTGCAAGTATAATAAAAATTCAATTTTATCATGTTTATACTTAAATAATTATACATCCATTCATTGAATCACTTAAAAATATTTCCTCACTTTTAACTATGTATTAAAATTTTCACAAAATACTTCCAATAATATTAATATTCCAATATTATTAATATAATATTAATACTTCCAATAATATTAATAGAGCCTATTTGTCAATCTACAGGGTCATAGACAATTAAACAAATAATAATACAGAAATCTGGTACATGTTTGGTAAGATGATAGAATGTCAACTATTTGTATCCTTCTACAGATTAGAACAAATGTTACCTTTTGGCTCTTTTGAATTAACAATTTTATCCCCATAAGTTTACAAGTTTTAACTTAAGTCTCATCACAGAAGCTATTGTCAAATCTCAGAAATGAAAGTCCCTAAATTCTTTGTATATAATCTTGTTTTTTCTTAACTGTGGAAATAATCCAGAGTAATCTTTCGTATTTTGTTTTGTGGCTGGACACTCATTTAAGACATGGCTTGCTCATAAAGTTACCAATAGCATGTAACTTCATTACCACTCATTCACCATTTAGCTTAAGCATGTTTTCTTTAGAATATTCCTTTCTTACCTAAAGCTTGCAATTCTATTAGCTCACTTTGAGTGAATGTCACTTATGTGATCCACCGAGATATTGTAACCAATACATGCCATTGTTTTCTTCACCTATAAAAAGCAATGCAACCTGGGAACTATCTGGAAAAGGAACTAAGTCCTCGAAGGACAGGCAACTGTCCACAGACATGGGCAATATGTGGAGCCTCAAGGGCAGGGTTCAGACTGTTTCTGTGCATGGACTGACACTTTGGAGCCCATCTCCTCCAGAGGAACACTTAACCCATTCTGGATGTCAGGATGAGGAAATTGGACTTGCCTAAAGTGGATGCTGAGCTGATCCACTTTGGGACCTCTTGCCGTTTCTGGGGAGGGGATGGGGGAATGGGGAAAAGGGAGGCTGAAGGCTGACCGGGATGGGGAAGGGAGTTAGAACAAGGGGATACATAGGTTTTTTAAAAAAAACATTTATTCTATAAAATAATAATAAAAAGCAATGCTAAATTTCCTCCTCAGATTTTGAATGCCCCTTGTTTGGGGTCATGTGCTGAACAAGAGACTGCAGTAGAACAGTCACTCAGAGAAAACACTCCTATTGGCCCGGAACCAGGTCGCTCGGCCTTGATAACACTGGTGTTCCCTTAGATCCATAGTGCAAGCTTTGCTGTCATGTGCCCTTCCGTTTAGAGTTTTCCTATCTTCTTAACTGAAAAATATTTAGGTCAATTCTTCAAGGCAAAGATAGGGCTCATTCAGAATCATAATATCCTGTGTAATGCTTCTTAGGTAGAATGCACTTAATAAAACTATGTCAAATAAATTTAGTAATGTAATCACCAAAGATATATACTACATATTTTATCTTGTACACCTCATGTCAATTAAGGAAATAAACATCAATTAAGTTCATAATAATTTTGAGTAAGTAATTTTCTTTTTTTTTCTTTTTTCTTTTTTATTTTGTATTTATCAAGAAAAACAGTAAGTTGAATTTAAAATGCTGATAAGTTAACAATAACTATAAAGAAATGAAAATCATAAGAATGACTTATCAAGGGTGATAATTCAAATAATTTGCTACACATAAAGTTTGTGTTGAGCTTTCCCTCTGGATTTTTTTTCCTATCCCTGTATATTCCCCGTCCCGCCACATCAGGTCATCCTTTCTTCTCCACAACTCCCCATCCCCTCCCTGGGCAGGCTACAGACAGTCCCATGGTCCCACTGACCCAATAAAGCTTAGTTCAGTCTCCACTCCTGGCAAATCCAGTTTTGTCCCCCCTCCCAAGAGTGAGTCAGGTGTTCCTATAGTTGGAGTGGGATCTGAAGGGTCAGTCCAGGGTGTTTCTGTTCCCACGCTGTTTAGTGGTTGTGGTTTGCAGCTTGGGCATGCTTGGCTTTTTTTCTTGTTAGTTTGTTTAGAGACCACTAATGAGTGAGTACATCCCCTGCTTATCTTTCTGGGTTTGTGATACCTCACTCAAGAGGATATTCTCCAAATCCATCCCCATTTGCCTGCAAATTTTAGGATATCATTTTTTCTTACTGCTGAGTAGTATTCCATTGTGTAGATGTACCACAGTTTGTTAATCCATTCTTCAGTTGAGGGATATCTAGGTTGTTTCCAGGTTCTTGCTATTACAAATAATGCTGCTATGAACATAGTTGAGCTAATACCTTTGGAGTGTGACTGTGCATCTTTATGGTACACACCCAGAAGTGGTATTGCTGGGTCCTTGGGGAGATTGATTCCCAATTTTCTGAGAAACCGCCATATTGTATTCCAAAGTGGCTGAACAAGCTTACACTCCCACCAACAATGGAGGAGTGTTCCCCTTGATCCACATCCTCTCCAACATAGGCTGTCATCTATGCCTTTTATCTTAGCCATTCTAACAGGTGTTAGGTGGTATCTCAAAGTTGTTTTGATTTGCATTTCTCTGATGGCTAAAGATGATGAGCACTTTTTCAGGTGCTTTCAGCCATTCGTAATTCCTCTGCTGGAAATTCCCTTTTTAGATCTGTACCCCATTTTTTGATTGGGTTATTCAAGGTTTTGGGCTCTAGATTCTTGAGCTCTTTATATATCTTAGAGATCAGTCCTCTATCACTTGTAGAGTTGGTGAAAATCTTTTCCCATTCTGTAGGCTGTCGCTTTGTGCTATTGACAGTGTCCTTGGCTTTACAGAAGCTTCTTAGCTTCAGGAGATCCCACTTATTGATTGTTGGTCTTAGTGTCTGTGCCACTGGTGTTATATATAGGAAGTGGTTGTCTGTGCCAATTCATAGAAGTGTATTTCCCACTTTCTTTTCTATCAAGTTCAAAGTGGCTGGGTTTATGTTGAAGTCTTTGATGCACTTGGATTTGAGTTTTGTGCAGGGTGACAGGCTCGGATCTATTTGCATTTTTCTACATACTTCCATCCAGCTATGCCAACACCATTTGTTAAATATACTATCTTTTTTCCATTGAATGTTTTGGGCCTCTTTGTCAAAGATCAAGTGTTAAAAGGTTTGAGTAACTAATTTTCATAAAATATTCAGAAGTAAAAAGAATCATTTTTTTCTCTAAACAAAAATTCTTTTTACGATTCACATTTATCTTTTTAAAGAAAATAGCCACACAATTCTCAATTCTCGGGCAAAGAAAACAGCACTTTCAATTCTTCCCATTTCTGACTTTAATGTCTAGTGATTACCAAGTCCAGTCACCTTACTTTCTGTCTCCTGAATCTTTTTCTCTTATTTCTCTATCCACTGACATTTCTAAATAATAAATACATCACATTTGTTCACTATGGGAATTGATATGTGCAGCTCATATCAGTCACGATAGCTTGCAGGAAGTGAGGAACTCTGGCGGAGAATATTGACTTACAGTGTACTGACATGGTTAGTGCCAGGCCTTACTTAATGAACATGATGCTGTCAGAAAATCCCTTTTGCTTTGTTCAATTTCTCTTTTACATATTCTCTCTCTCTCTCTCTCTCTCTCTCTCTCTCTCTCTCTCTCTCTCTCTCTGTTGTAGTTGTGTATGTGAGTAAAGGCCAACAGTTGACATTGGATATCTTTTTTAATAACTCTCCATCATAGTTTTTGAGTCAGGGTCTCTCACCAAACATGAACTTGTTTGATTCAATTATCTTCTCAAAAATAAGGAATATAGTGGTTTCCTCATAGACATTATGACATCCTATTAATCAAGTTAATTATCAAATAAATAATAATTATGGCATTTATTAAATAATGATTGAAGTCATACATACAGGAAACTGTTAAAATATTTTATTTTTCCTCCCCTTTTAAATAACCTTTGACTTTCTTGTGTTCTATCAAATACATAAATTCCATAAAAATTGAAATCTGTTTATATTGTTTCTTTGATGACTTCCTATCTCTCAAACTTAGTCAACATTAAGCTACATCACCTCTTGCTCAATTCCTTACAGGTTGTTACAGTATCTGGTGACTTTCTAGAGGTTTCATCAAAGTGTGGATACCTGTAATTCTGGAGGCGCATCACACCGCATCCACGTGGTACATAAGCATTTCTGCTTTTCCCTACTTCCATTCTCACTCCTTCTCCATGCCTGTCAGCTTGCTGCTGTTATACCCCACAAATTACATCTGTCACATCAGGTTTGGGATTTCTTCTCTCACTCTGTCTTAAGCACATTCTTTCAGTTTCCCCTAAGAATGGTATAGAGAGCTTAAGAAGTTACACAGCCAACACAAATTCTTGGTGAAATTAAGAATAAAAATTTCATAGACAAGTAGCCTGGTACATGGCGAGGATGACACATCTGATCAGCTTACAACAAACTAGGACCAGGCTAAAGCTGAGATCATGTCTTCTTAAGTCAGAACTATTTCTACCCAGCAACTAGATATTACAACATAGACGGTAAAAATAGCAAAATTATGTAATTTTTGATGAGTTCTGGTATCTTTCAATATCAAAATCTTTGGCATAAAAGTTTATATTTTTTTACATACTTCATATGTTAACAGGTAAGTAATATCACAAATGGTAATTACTTAGAAGGTAGAGGATGTATATGGTGGAAGGGCAAAGCATGCCTTTGAGTAAAGGTGGCATTCTGGTAGGTTATAAATGTAAGAAATATGTCATCAACCCTTGGAAGAAAATGGTGAGAGATTAGTATTCATGTACAAGAGATCCATTTAATTTAAGGATAATTATAATATATACATATAATTGTAAAATTATCAGAAGTTTATTATCTATGTGGTATTTGCCATATCCTCTTCTTCCGGCTATCAATAAGACTTGTTTCTGTCCTAAGTAAGTTAACTAGTAAACATATAACCACAATGAAATGTGGTAATGTTTAAATAGGCTCATTAACTTGCTGCTTTGAGAGCCACAGAAATGCATTCCATTTGACCTTTGGTCAAAGATGAGTAAATTTTCATCAAGCAAAAGAAGAAATGGAATGCCCTTTTAATAATTTACAAGGGCTGGCATGTACTAATGCTCTACTATCGACATATCATTTTCATCATCATTGTCACCAATCATCTCCATTATCTCTATAATAAAATTTATTTCATTAAAGTGTGTGCATTTGCCTGTGTGTATGTATGTGTCTATGTTCTGTTGTATTTCTATTGTTATGTATAGGAGAAAGTTTGAAAGTATATTTTTGAAGGTAAGGTATGATTTAGAAGTTTTCTTTTTTTAACTTAAAAATTGGACATACTTTGAAAAATCTTCTGAGAATGTTTGTCTGAGTAAAAAATTGTATCTCAGATTTACGGAGAATTTCTGGATGCAAATGTGTCTATAATTCTAGTCCACCTACTGATGGTGTTTATAAACCTAAGTAATTTCAGAATTTCTCTATTAGCCTTTTTAACAGTTTTTTTTAATATCCTTTCAAGTTGTAATTTTAAACCACTAAGGAAGCTTTACTTTTAAAAAAACAATTATTTATCAAATTCTGGTCTTTTTATTCTATACTAACTAATATATTTTAAGTATAAGTGCACTCTATCTATACCTTGTTTTGAGAATTTACTTGCACAGAAATCTTGGCCATGGAAGAGGTAGTGTTGTATGAACTGACAAATTAGATTATTTAGTGTCGATAATCAGAACAGATACTACAGTTAAAATATTGAATAATTCTGTGGAAGAGCCAAAGGCAAGGATAGAAAAAATGCTTAAAATTCACAGTTAAAAATAAAAATGAAGTTATATCAAACAAGAATTTTAAAGAGATGGTTTGTATAGGCTGCGGACTGCAAGTCGGCATTATAAATGAGCTATCACATTATAAAAAGGCCCAGAATTATCTGAATTGTATATTACCAAGTTAAATTAAACATTTACAGAAACCACAGACAATATGATTTCAACTCTGTGATGCTCTAGAGAATCCAGAGCTTTTGGAGATTAATTGCCAGTGGTCTGAATGAAGAAGGGAATGGACTATGGGTGCACAGACCATGTTTTAGAACAAAAATTCCTGATTGCATGGTTCTGTAATGGTCAACTAATGTGAATACCCATGTGCTTGGTTATAGGCTGCACAAGCAGAAACTCTACTATGGATTATGGACTGGCTGACAATGGCATGGCCTACAGTCAACATATGGCAAGAAGAAGCTATGAAAGAGATAGACCAGCAAGGTTTGATTCTCAGAGAAGATGTTTGTTAGAGAAGTTAATCATTTCTAAAGTGATTCCAGCTTGTTCAAAAGCTGTCATGAGCAAACAGAATTAATAGGAGAATTAGATGTGTTAGTGGACTTCAGGATATGCATGAAAAAGATCAGAGATTCAAGAAATTGGAAACAACATACTTGTGAAAAATTAAATTACATGTTTCAGAAATCTGATAGATTAGCTTGAAAGTTAAAGTTACCAAAGCTTGGCTTGAAAAACATAAAATTATTATTTTTGCAGAGTCAATTATAATCAGTCTTATTTTCTACCAAAATAATAATGTCATTGCTTTTAGAGAAATTTCAGCATAGATAAATCCATGATAAAGAGGTATTGAAGGGGGAATACTGAAGATGTCAGGAGAGAATCATTAAAAACTTGACAAATAGCTGGGAAATACTAATAAAAATGCCATAAAAGAAATATATTTTTAAAGAAAAAGATTTTTTTTAGCTCTGTGGTACAATACAAAATTTTAGATTCAATTTATAATAGTCTACCTGACCCACACAATAAAAGGAATAAAAATATTTATAGGAAAAGAAATGTGGAGGAAGGGTGATTAAGAAAACATGAACAGATTGACTCTAATTTTGACTTATCAATAAACATTACAATGAAGTTTTACACTTCACTAATTACTAATGAATTTTTACATCTTTTTCTAAAAGCTAGGCCTCTGGTTTTTGTTGTTGGTTATTTCAGAGATAATTTTTAAATTTAATAGCAACCTATCTGGGAGAATATGAACAATCCTTAAAAAGATTAAGGGTTGTAAAATTTCAGTGTTATTAGGTTGTATGTGTGTGTGTGTGTGTGTTTGTGTGTGTGTGTATGAAAGGAAGCATGCCAGTATAGTATAATGCAAGGTACTTCCCAGCTTCTCACATAATGTAGAGCATGTGACTAACCAGGGAAGTACTCTCTATCTCTTCACAAATCTCTGCAAGACTCCACAAGTTTTGTAGCAATTGTGACTGCAACCTGTAAAGATCTGGCAGAGTGCTTCTCTAGTTGACAAGAAGACAACAGTGCCTTCTACTCACTTTCTCACATGGAAGAAGCTACGTGGCTCTCTGGGGTCTCTTTCACCAACCCCTCATGTTCATTAGCAAATCACATTATATAGATACTTGGGTCTAGAACAAGAAGAAATTGAAGTAGTTGGCTGCAGGAGGAAGAATGGTAGAAATGATCAAGGAAATGGAAAGTTTTAGTTTTGTCAATTGTTAATTACATTCCAAAGGTGTACAGTGCATGGAAATCCTCATCAAGCAATGCGAGAAAGCAAATTGTGTGTGGCAAGCAGACACCCAATTTTCCTTAATAGATAGTAATCTGCAGGCTGGCTTTTTCTCTTCTCGTACTAGGTAAGGAAATGTTTAGGTTTATTAATAGCTCTTAATTAAAATTTCCACTGAATGAGTAGCTCAAATTGCTTCCCTCAAATGTGGGAAATTTCTCCACAGACAGGAAAGGAAAATGATGTATCTTCTAAGTTGTAAAAATGGAAGTCCTGCATCTTGAAATTCAGGGCTTCTTAGAAGAACCATAGAAATGCAAACATAAAAGTGTGCATTAAAGGATGGATCTAGGCTATGTGCTCTAACTACACCTGATCCAGCACACCCATCCCAGAGGAAACCTTTCAGCTCTTCTTTTGCAGGCACTCATGATAGCTTGCATTAAGGATATGCTAGTGAAAATGCCTTTTTCTTTTCGTTCAACGTGCATTTCCTTCAGCTGGGAGCTGTCTGAGTCAGTAAAGTGCCTGATTTCTTACAGCTGAATCAGTAAAGTGCTTGCTGTACAAATGTGAATGAGTTCAGATCCCCAGCACCCATGTAAAATCTGGGTATGGTGATATAAATCAGTAACCTCAGCAATGGGGGCTCAGACACATGTGGAGGTGAATTTCTGGTGCTTGCTAGCCAAAGGATGCAGTAATCAGTGGCCCTTCCTCATTGAGTCATTGCACTAATGTATACATATTATGAATGTATATGTATGAAAAAATATATTAAAGTAGTAGAGCAAGACAAAGGATATCCACCTAGTGTCTATGTATGACTTCTTTACATACACAGAAGTACCTGCATAGACACCTGTATGTCTGTAATATATTTATGTATATAATATGCTTATATTATGTATAACACACAAAATAATAAATATACATTTTTTATTACTTACTGGGTACCGATGACTTCATCTTGTCCCTATCTAAGAAGCTGTGCTTACAGAGGTAAACAACAGGAAACATAACATGTAAGTTGAAGGCATCTCTTTACTCAAGGTACAGCAGATTGCAAACTTTAACATGCATAGGACTCTCCTGGGATCTTGCTAACAGGCAAGCTGAACCTCGGATGCATTGAGAGTGTGCATAGCTAAACAGCTCTCAGAGGCTGCCACTTCAGCTGAATCTCATAGCACTTTTGAGCCTGACAAGGCAGTATCACCATGCTAATGTGGTACAGACCATGCAAATACCTAGTACCCGCAGCGCTAAGCATTAACCATTTCTCACTGTCAGTGCAGAGTCACAAAAAGCTCCCCTAATTTAAAATAGCTTGCTTGTGCCTTTTTGTCTAAAAATAACAGATAGTGAGTGAGCAGAGCCTGGAAGTGCACTCTGCTCAGGGTCTGCAGCGCCTTGCTCAGCTCAGCCCGGCTTTCTTCATCCTCCATTAGCCACATTAGTCTTGTTAGGTTAGTGCTCATGGTTGATCCGTATCTCTGTCAAGACAATTGTTGATGATTAACCATAATTACCAGTAATGGGGCCAGCTTTCTTTTAGACCTTAATGGCCTCAGCTCATCCACGCATTGTTCTGTCATGAAAGGTCCAATCTGCTAGTCATTGCCTTGCATCCTCTTTAAACCAACAAGTTACTTCATGTGTGGGCTTTTAAATATTGACCACTCCACCTAAGTATTCAGCTCACATTTTAGGTCTTTTTTTCCACACCTTCCCTAACAACATCTCCCTTCCCCTGCTCCTTAATTTTTCTCATGTTCAAAATCAGGCAAACGATAATTTTTTTATTTATTTTTCTTTTGTTGGGAGAGGGGCAAGGAAACTGCTTCCATCATCCATTAATAACTTCTTAAATACCATTCATCTTACTAGACTATCATCTCGTAAATATGATTGTTCAGTTTTGAATTTTAACCATTTGCTCTTAAAACATAATTCCTAAGACTCTAGATACACATTCCTATCTATTACTTTTTATGAGCGGATAGAACTGCATAAAGATGTCTTACATTTGATCATTTTCTAATTTTACTTGGAAAGATTTTTTTTTATCATTATGGTGTATGTGTGTGTGTGTGTGTGTGTGTTTCAGGCATAAATGTTTCATTCAGAAGACAATTTAAGAAGTTGGTTCTCTTCTTCCACCACTGGGTCCTATGGGTTAGGCTCAGGTGCTCAGGCTTATTGTCAAAGTCTTTTCTCACTGATCTATCTTTCCTGTTCCTAATGTTACTGTTTATTGAGGCTCTGAGCATACATCTTGGCCAATATAAATTCAGTGAGTGTTGAAAAAAATATTTTTTAAAAAAGTTGGTATTTGTGAAAATGGCATGTCAACTCTTTTCATAAAGATACAATCTCTGTGAAAACCATGGTAGGATCCAATAAGAAACAGATGAGTCTTGGGAGAAATCCAGGAAGATGTAGCTGTAACACATGAAAAGGTCCCCAGCATGTGGCACTGTAACAAGAGTAACATTCAAGACACGTCCATTATGAATGTGGCTGGAAATGGTTTTCTGTGAAAGAAATGCAGAGGACATCACTTCAGTCATTTCCTAGTCTCTCTGTTGTTTTCCCCTGAACAATAAACTAGTAAAGGTTCTAGGTGTCATTCAATAAAAATAAAATAATTGAATTACATAGTATATGGGATATTGATAATACTGGAAAAACTTGATTATGTGCTGTAGGAGTTATATAACCCGTTGTCTTCTAGAATATTCTATTTTGATTAAACATCAAAACAAATGCTTTCATTTGTTTTGAATGCCCTGAAAATATTCACTTCTTCTGAGGTGGGACTAGGACTGTTTTATTTATTAACTGACACCAGAAAGCAAGTCCATCTACCAGAAACTGTGGGTAAGACCCTCAAACCCACTTGGCCTGTTTATTAATGTTACCCAGACTACCCTGCAACCTGGTACTACATAGAGTATGACCTGGATTTCTGAAAGATCCACTCTGCCTTCTCATCTCCTTATCAGCCACCTTACCTCCCATGCCACCACTACACCATACAGAAGTCATCTCAAAACTGGGATATACAACCCCAGATATGTCCATTATATTATTTACCAGGATAATCACAGACCACATAGTATCCTGTGAGCCTACCGTAGATAATGAGCCACAGACTGGCCTCCACTTTCTCCATCTTCTCTTGAAAAGGATGTGGTGTACAATGCCCTTCCTCAAGAGAGCACTACCAAGTCCCAGTAGAACACCAGCCTCTATTACATAAGGAAACCTGCAGAACCTGTTGAGCCCTCTGTGGACAAGCAATAAAAATCTTCTAAGTCAGGCTGGAGAGATGGCTCAGTGGTTAAGACTGTTCTTCCAGAAGACCTGAGTTCAATTCCCAGTATCCACATGACAGCTAACAACTGTCTCTAATTCCAAGATATGACACCCTTACACAGTTACACATGCAGGCAAAACACCAATTCACATAAAATAAAAATAAAGATTAAAAAACAAGAATCTTCTAACTCTACAGAAGTTTTACTCCTAGGTGCTGGAGTTACTCCTATCCATAGGTAAGCTGGGACTAATCCTGACATCACATTCACATATCATCACAGATAAGCTCCAAGACTGAACACTATGAACCATTTGCCTGGTCCACAATCTGATAAGTTGGGGTATCAACAAACAAGCTTCTAAACACCCAAACACGAATAACCAAGAAATATGTCTCTCCTGGAAAGTAGGATTTCATTGTACTGTTCTCTAAAAAACAACAACTTAGGTAATGCACAAGACAATTCAGAACAGCAATTATAAACATGTTCAAGGAACTCAAAGATGATATGAACAAACGTTTGTGTAAAGACTGTAAAAGTGATGAAATCAATTCAAGACAGAAAAATAGAATTTAAAAAAGAAATATCTGAGGAAAGGCCAAAATGTTTTAAAATTTGAAATAAAATGCTCAGGAAGTGATACAAAAAGTTCAAAGGAGGGATTCACCAATAGATTGGGTAAAGTCTTAAAGACAAGGTAGAGAAAATGGATCATTCAGTTAAAGAGAATATTAAAATGTTATTTCAAAAGAGGAATGTGGGACAGAACACACAGGAAAGCTGGGGTGCTAGAAAAGATCAGACTAATGGCTGAAGAAGAAACACAGGTCTAAGGGACAGAAAATATTTTCAACAAAATCATAGAAGATAATGTCCCAATTCTAAGGAAGAGGACATTCAGGAGTGGCTTCCCAGTTTCCATCTCACACAGCTGTGAGTGGCTGATGTGGCTTTCTGACAGGAAGAGCATGACAAGAAAAATTGCCAGGGGATCGCAGCATCATTGCTGGATGGTAGCTACTTTCTCAGATGTTCATTCTCCTCAAGGGCTATTTATTTGATGATCTCTACTGCCATAAAACTTTGTGGTAAGTGTTGTGGCTGATGGACATGTGTTTAAATTGTGGCTTTTACATTTGTTAACATTACATTGATCAACATTAAAAATATTTAATTTACTGTAATGGATCATAATTAGGCTTTATATTTCCACTTTTCTTTGTGAGGGATGAAACAGTTAGTCTGTGGTAAACTGGACATGTTATCTGCTTTCTGATCACTAGTCTAAACACCAGAGCAGCTAATATACTAATGCTTATAATAAGTAATTCTAAATCAATAATACATAGAGAACATTCTAAAGTATGCTAGCACTTATGAGTGCATAATAATTGCAATTATGGTTTCAAACAGAATTTAGCATGTGTTTTGGGACAATAAAATAAAGATACAGATTCTTGTAAAACATATTCAGATCATATGCCAAAATCATGTAATGAAAAAACAAATCTCACTATCAACTTATTGTTTTTAATATTTTCATAGAGCAAATGCATGATGCAGATAGAAAACTATGATGAATTATTTAATTTTGTTTTATGGTTACTATAGCTTCTTATGTATAATGTATTTTGATAAATCTACCACATTCTGTGTCCTTAAGTCTTTTCCTGTCTTTCCACCATTTTTTCCTTCACAACTTCATATCCCTCTGTATATATAGAATATAAAGTACTAACCTAGCACTTTAAAAATTATATGTTCTCTGAAAGTTCAGAAAATTCAAATTAAAAATCTTATAATTCACTGATTATAATTCTAACTGGAAAAATTTTTAGCATTCCAGAAAAAATTTGAGTTGAATATTTTAGATCTTAGACTTAGCTTTGATTTAAAAAAATGGTATGAATATAAATAGCTATATTTGTGTTAATATAACATATAATTTTGTTTTATACCAGTATTTTGATGACACCCAGGTAATGTATAATTGTTAGATTATTCACTTATTGCTTCTTTAACTGAGGAAGAAATTAATACAAATTTACAGTTTTGTAATGTGTTATTTAATTTCTTTACTGGCATATGACTTGCTTACCTAAATTATAATATCCAAGAGCATTGAGTTTCTGTTAAAATAGAATAAGCAATAACTCATGAGATTAATCTTACCAGTTTTCCTCAAATTTTTCCTAATTTTTGTGTTGAGCATTTTTATATTCTGTAGTTGAAAATAATTTAGGTAATGTATTTTTTACTTCAAGCATCTCCTAAGTTGATTTAGGAACATTTTACTGAAGAAAAATTACACAGGTAGTCTTTCTTATTCACTAAAACTGACATAAAACCAGGTGTTTATAATTCAGCTCTGTATCTAAGGGCTCACAGCACCATCTTTGTAAAGTTTTTTTTTTTGTTTTGTTTTTTTAACTTGATGAAATCATTGGAGACACTTTAATCAATTTCAATGTGTTCATACATGCCTAATACATCTCACCTTTATTAATATACTAATAAGTCATGTAATCCTTGGAATGGATTGCAGGCTCAGGCTGTCTTTCTTTACACCTGGTGCTCCTTGGCAACCACAGACACAAGTCAGTAAAACTCCACATGAACAGTGATTCAGGATAGCACAGTTAATAATGGCATGCTATCATGTCTGTGTGTCATAGTCTTCCTGGGTCTCTCTTAATACCACAACTACTAGGCTAAAGCCAAGTCTACCAATTCAAGAAATGGTGCATGTATATAACACTGCTTTCTGGGATACACATTTGAAATATATGCACAAAACTGTATTATTTTGATGACTGCCACAGAAAGCAACTGTGAGTCTCCATAAGACAAGAAGAAATAGCAGATGTTAAGAATGGTGCAGTATATCAGGCAGTGGTGGGTCATGACTTTAATTTCAGCACTTGGGAGGCAGAGGCAAGTAGATCTCTATGAGTCTGAGGCCTGCGGTCTACAGAGTGAGTTAGGAAAGCCCATGATACACAGAGAAACCTTGTCTCTGGAGAGAGCAGGGAGCAGGGAGCAGAAAGGAGTTTTGGTTTGTAACTACTTTGAAAGCCTTCAAGATTGGTAGAGTCATTGTAACCCAGTCCCCAACTGAGCAGAAGCATTTGCAGTCAATTTTTAGGACTGTAACTAACATACTCTTTTAGATTATGCTCACAAAACACTAGACAAAGATGTCCAGTTTATTTAATTTATAAAATAAAATTGGAATTTAAAATTATGATCTCATGCAGTAGGATTTGTCCTTCCTATTGGTTTACTAAAAAGCTGATTGGCCAGAAAGCAGAGAAAAAATGTGGGCAGGGCTACCAGACTAAGAAAACTCTGGGAACAGAAAGAATATAGCAGAGATACCTGCAGAAACACCAGGAGAGATGCCAGTAGATGCAGATGACAACTAGGATGCTCTGAAAAAAGATACTGAGCAGCATGACTGAACAAGATAAGAATAATGGGTTAGTATCAGAGCAAGATCTAGCTAGCAATACATCTGGCCCTTAGGTCAATCAGCATAAAATTAATATAAGCATCTGTGTATTTCTGTGGGACCATGGGACTGCAACTCTGTGGTCAGAACATCAGGCCTAGGCCCCAAAGTCCAGGCCAGAAACATCATGCAACACTACATGGCTAAACAGAATAATGGAAATATTGAGTTAAGATGAAAGAGCTAGCTAGCAATATGTCTAAGCCTTAAGACAATCAGCATGAAATTAATATAAGCCTTTGTGTGATTATTTGGAGCAAAACCGCAGCAGGGCTGAGATTGGGTCTGAACCTCTGAACTAGGCCAGAAAGGCCATGCCAGAATCTTATTACTACAGTTTCATATATTTTATATAGTGGCCTCATTAATAATGAGAACACTCTAAACATTTTCCTGTACGAAAAATGCCTTTAAAGAATCTTTGAGGGAGACATCAGTAGTAAGCCACCAATGTATCTTAAAGATACAATAACTTGATACTTGTATTTTAATGACTGTATTATACCACTCAGAGGTTTTAAGTTATAGATTTGGTTGGATGTTTTGCTAAGTTATCTTTGTTGTTGTTGTTTTCACATACCAACCACAGTCCCCCTTCCTTCCCTCCCCTCCTCTCACTTCCCCCCAGCTCTCCCCAACCCTATCCCACCCCACCCCACCATCTACTTCTAAGAGAGGCTAAGGCTCCCATGTGGAGTCAGCAAATGCTGGGCTATCAGATTGAGGCAGGGCCAATCCCCTGCCCCCTAGCAACAGAACTTTAAAAAAATACCTGTAGAGGAATCTTCTGGAACATTACCCTCTTCTTCATCACTTCGGGGGTTTTTAGCACAAAATGTGATTAATCTCTGGCACACACACCATTTAGTTGTTTGAAATCAGTACATAACACTTCAGGAATATGAGATATATTTGGTGTAGGAAATATAGCAGAATTTGTATCTTGAAAGAAAATATATGAAGCAGATATTATTTTCATATTTTATTTTTTGTTTTTAATTTTTTTAATTTTAAGTGCATTTGTGTTTTGCCTGCATGCAGGTCTTTTTCTTTTATTTTTATTTTTATAGAATAAAGTGTTTATATCCATGTATCCCCTTGTTCCAACTCCCTTTTCTTCCTTATTGTCCCGGTCAGCCTTCAGCCTCCCTTCTCCTCATCCCCCATAGATATCTTCAGATCATATTTTTATTTTAATACTTTGTGAAAATATGCTTTTTTAACCTTATGTATTATTAAATTTTGGAAATAGCCACAGGATATCTTGAAAGAGGTATTTTTGTCTTTATTTTGTTCTTCTTCATGGTTTTATTTGTAAATTCTTTAGAAGAAATTAACTTTGTAAGTTTCATAATACTTTATGAAAGTACTTGGACAAGACCTTAGACATTATTCATCATGTTATTGTTTGTAATTCTAAATTTGAAGAAGTAAAAATTTGAAGGTCAGATATAACATTCTAGATCCTAAACATTTTTCTGTCCTCTTAAAGTCTCATTTTAAGACAGAAATAATATTTTACATTTTTAATGAGTGTTAAATGTTTATACAAATTTCAATATTGAGAACACACTAAAAATGTATGAGTTCATAATTTTTAAAATTTCATTCTCATTTTAAAAATTAATCAATCTAGACATCTTTGGGAAGTGATGATATCTAGCATTTTGTGTGTAGTAAATTAACATCATGGATAAGTGCCCTAAGAGTTTGATGCTAATCTACTACTTTTGCCCAGTTGAGGTTATACCAGCACACACACACTCACACTTGAGCACACACACACACACACACACACACACACATATATACACACACACACTCAATCACACACAAATATTTACACACACTCACACGTGAGCATACACACATATACACACACAGATACACTCACACACTCACACTTGAACACGCACACATATATACACACACTCACACACACACTCACATACACACAGAGACACACACACTCACACTTGAGCACATACATACACATGTACACACTCACACACAGACACACTGACACACACATACACACACATTACATACTATGGCAAATGAGTAGACTCAGAGGACAACTTGTGACATTTTTGTGTGTTGATCTCAAATCCTTGAGCTTGACATCCAGCTCCATTCCCACTGAGCCATCAAATGGGCTCAAGACATATTTTTACATGGAACATTACTGCAACATTATCATGAAACAACCTACTGGACTTGATCATTTAGACAGGGCTATAAAATGATTATCATGCTGTTAAACCATAATATTAAACAGCTGTTGAATAATACATATTGTGACTTCAATCTCGTGTTTGGAAATGAAAACCTGAAGCATCTATGGTCATTACAGGAGTAGAGGCAGACAGGAGAGCATCAGAGAAGCTCATTTCATTTTTAAATCATTTGTTTTGATGAGAAGTTTATTTATACCACAATACGGTGTCATTATCACGAGACTCAAGATCAGAAGAATCAGAGAAGAATGAAGCTCAAGATGCTGCATGACCCAGTTTTAAGGATTCAATATATACTCTGGCTGGTATTCAGTGGTTTTTAAAAACTTGATCCACAGTTGTCAACAGCCCATGGGTGGAGATGTTTTGGCATGTGGTATATGGCATATCTGGATTTCCCAACATATCGAAACAAGTTTTCCACATGAGTACACATTCTTGTATCAAGTCACTTTCACAGATATTTTTTAAAACGTAAATTACTCCTAATAACTGCCCCACCCCAAATTGTTGGAAATTTCTTCAGTAGTGTTATATATTTTGTTTCTTGCTTTTCAAAATTAAAAAGTCATGCATAAATGGTATATCCATGGATGAATAAGAAAATTCAAATTACTATGAAACAATGAAATACTTTTATACTAGATATGATACCCAGTGAAACAGCGTAATTGTACCAATACAGAAAACTGATATGGGGAAATTTGATTGTAATGAATATGTCCATTTTATTTTTGCTATTATTAATGGAACATTTAGTTTAAAGTTATTCCATCCATTTGATTAAAAACTATGTATGTATATGCTGAAGGTGTTTATCAGCTATAGAAGTTCCCAGGTAGAATTTTGTGTATCACTTATGCATATAATTATATCATCTGTAAATAGAGATAATTTCACTTCTTTTTTTCCTATTTGTATTTCCTTAATCTCCTTTTGTTCTGTTATTGCTTTAGCTAAAACTTCGAGAATTATATTGAATAGATAAGGGAAGAGAGGAAATCCTTGTCTAGTTCCTGATTTTAGTGGGATTGTTTGAGTTTTTCTCCACTAAGTTTGATGTTGGCTGTCAGCTTCTTGTAAATCGCCTTTATTATATTTAGATATTTTCCCTGTATTCCTGATCTCTCCAGGGCTTTTATCATAAAGGAGTGTTGGAATTTCTCAAAGGCCTTTTCAGCATCTAAGGATATGATAACATGGTTTTTTTTCCCTTCAGTTTGTTTATATGATGGATGACATTTACAGTTTTTTATATGTTGAACCAACCCTGCATTTCTAGGATGAAGTCTACTTGATCATGGTGGATGATATTTTTTAAATATTGTTGTATACGATTTGCCAAAATTTTTTCAAGAATTTTTAACATCAATACTCATGAGGAAAATTGGTCTGTAATTCTCCTTTGTTGTGTCTTTGAGTGGCTTGGGTATTCGAGTAATTGTGGCCTTATAAAAAAATATTGGGGATTTGTGGAGAAGAAAGAATAAGCTGATGTGGGAGGGGGAAGGGATCTTGAATAAGGACATACAAGTTTAGAAAGTGTGACTTCTTTGTTCATAATAGTAGTAATAATAATAAAAGGAAAAAAATGGCAATATTCCTTTAGTTTCTAGTGTGAGAACAGTTTGAAGAGTAATGGTAGTAATTCTTCTTTGAATGTCTGGTAGAATTCTGCACTGAAACAATCTGGACCTGGGCTTTTTTTACTTGGGAGGCTTTCAATGACAGCTTCAATTTCCTTTGATGTGAGAAGTCTGTTTAGGTTCTTAATCTGATCTTGACTTAATTTTAGTAAATGGTATCTGTCCAGAAACTGTCCATTTCTTCTAGATTTTTCCATTTTTGTGAAGTATAGGTTTTCAAAGTATGACCTGATAATTCTCTGGATTTCCTAGTGGTGTGTTGTTATGTCCCTCTTTTCATTTCTGATTTTGTTAATTTAGATACTCTCTCTCTGTTTTTTGATTAGTTTGGATAAGGGCTTATCTATCTTGACTTTCTCAAAGAATCAACTCTTTGATTCATTGATTCTTTGTATTGTTCTTTTTGTTTCAATTGTATTGATTTCAGCTTACGTTTGATTATTTTCTGTTGTGTACTCCTTCTAGGTAAGTTTGCTTCTAATTGTTTTAAGGCTTTTAGCTATGCTGTTAATTCTCTAGTGTGGGCATTCTCTAGGCTTTTCATATTGGCACCTAGTGCTATGAATTTTCCTCTTAAGACTGCTTTCATTGTGTCCCACAAGTTTGGGTACATTGTGGATTCATTTTCGTTCAATTCTACTAAGACTTTGATTTCTTTCTTAATTTCTTCCTTGACCCAGAGGTGGGTGAGTTGAGTGATGTTTATTTTCCATGAGTTGGTAGGCTTTCTGTGATTTTTAATGTTGTTGAATTCAAACTTTAGACCCTGGTGTCAATTTTAACATCAAAATTCTCACACACAGAAGTAGTTAACATAATTTTAGTCTTTTCTTCCTTTTGCTTAGAATATTACCCTCCCTTTGTTCCTTTTTACTATCGTGTTAAAAACAAAAGTTAACACTAATTTTTTTGTTGGACAGTTGATGCATCAAAGCACTCCATGCCATGGTGCTTGTTTTTGCAGATGGGCTGCACTTTTCTTAGAACATTAAGCTTTGTTCTATACCACACTGATAGTCATACCCAGAATACCAATTTCTTTACAGGATGGAAGATTAGGAAAAGTCAAACAAACAAAAAGCTCAGTGTCCAGGTGTAAGGCTTGTGTCATTCACTATCAATGTGCTAAGATCTCTTAAAGAGATAATTATCAGGAAAAATGAAACTTTAGAGTTTAAAACACCAGCAATTCTAATGTGGATTAAGTAAAAAGACACTGTTTAAAAACCTCCTGTGCATTAACTGCCTTCTCAGAGCCCATTCCCTAAGAGGAACACCTTATATAGCCTTGATATTGGGGAGACGGATTCTGATCTACCTCACCTGGAGATGCCAGACCAACCTGACCCACCTTAGGATTCCTTGCCTTCCTTGGGGAATGGAGGGGAGAATGGGGCGTGGGGGAAGAGGCTGAGGGAGGACTGGGAGGGACTGGAAGGAGGTAAAGAAAGGCAAGCAGGGGTATACATGGAAAAAACATTTTAAAACAAATTTTCAAAATGAAAAAAAACAAAAATAAAAAACATTTTTCTTGCTCTCAAGTTTGCATTACCATGACAGAATAAGAGTTTAGTACTTATATTGCATGAAAGATGCCTAGATTTAAGAGATATTTTGATTTTAAACAGCTTGAGAGTGAGCATTTGCCACACCTAGAGAGGGAAGATCAGTGTAAAGGAACGGGGATGAAGACATAACTGTGGAAGAAGCAGAGCCTGCTGCTCTAAACACATAAAACCTCTCCCAGGAGTGTAGATTTAGCTAGTCAATTAGCAAATGAAGTCACTTGGTTTGCTTTAGTTTCCTGGTATTTCACCACTAAGTCTGTGGTCCTGAGTTAATTAGTGTCTCCTTCCTATTTGCTTTCTCCAAGGGAGTCAGTACTGATCATAACAGTAGCTGTATTTCTAAATTAGTATTTTCAGTATATGAGTAAGAAAATGGAATAAATAAGGCACAAGGAGACAACACTAAAGGCCAATTCAGGTTAAACGATTATACAAAATCCATCTGTAAAATGCTGTGCATCTCATGTTTTCCTTTTTTTTTAAACTTTATTTATTTATTTGCCTTGGTGTTTGCTAGGAACTACAGACAGTTGTGAGCTGCCATGTGGGTGCTGGGAATTGAACTCCGGTCCTCTGGAAGAATGGTTAGTGCTCTTAACCGCTGAGCCATCTCTCCAGCACTATGTTTTCCATTTTTGAGAACATAACATATCTGTTGCTTCCCCAACTAACTAGAACACATATACATTATCAAAATAAAATATTTTATCCATGAAATTTACTTACATATTGCTATTAGAGTTGTTTTTAAGTTCAAGTGGCATGTATTTTTTTTCTACTAAATATAACCAAAGCAATATCCTCTTTTTACAGAATGAAAGTAAAATGGAATTTTTCTTTTCAAGGTATGAGCTTACAAACCATCTTGACTATTTTCATTTGAAATATTCAATGTCAGTAGGTAGCAGTGATCTTGGGAGTCAAACCTGGATGCCATTCTTACCTTGTGCTGTGATGTATATTAAAATAGGCAAACTTTATATGAAAGAGGAAATGATATCAGCATCTCTGTTTCAGAGCAATTGATACTGACTTGAACTTGTACAACTAGCAACTGAATGACACATACTGACTAGGGCCTTGGGATAGTTATAACTGGAAATGAACTGGAGATTATTCCCGGAAAGGAAGAGAGTGATAGCCAATCACAGATGAAGCAGGTATTCTGGGAGAAGGGATGAGGAGATAAGTAGAGGAAGCAAATTTCCTGGGACAGTTTTGATTGAGATGAGGACATTCAGTTACTGTAGGCAACCAGCACTTGTGACTCTGGTACAATGGGATTCTAATAACCCTGTCTGAATTCTCGTATTTCCTTCAAACTCATATCCAAACCTGACCACCACTATTGATTTCAGAGTTGAATCATGAAGGTGCAGTCATATGGAAAAGGATTAGTGGCCTGCTGAAGACAGCCAGACAGTTGGTCACTCCTCCCAGTATATGAGCATATAGGAGAGGGATGTGGAACAGAACAAATAGCCTTTCAATAGACACCATCACTAATAAATAGATTCAATGCACACACACACACACACACATATATATATGTATATATATATATCTCAGAAGAATAATTAAAAAAGAGAAGGCAATAAATCTGGATGGAATGGAGGGCCAAGAGAAGCAGGAGGAAAGGGGAATATGATGTAAATATGGCACTCATGTATTAAGTTCTCAAAAAAAAAAAAAAAAACTAACCCTCTTTTTCTTCTAAAGTAGGTAGACATAGTGTCACTGCCTTGGTCTTGCCAGAAATTAAGTACATGGCTATGAGTTATTTCATTTGTAAAATATAATCCTTCAGTAGAAAAAAAACATACAATGTTGTCCAGGTGATTGTGTGAAAGATTTATTCTGCATGATACTCATGATTCATCCTGCATGATACCTATGATTCAGCTGCCTGATACCTGTGATTCAGGATCCAGTCAGTACATTAGTATTTTTTTTTAAATACTGAAACAAAATATCTGAAGGTAAGTAACATTATAAATAAAAGGAAGTTATTATTCCTCAATGGTCTGGAGATCAAATTTCAGAAGTCATATGTATTGATGGCCATCTTATTGGCAGTATCATGAAATAACTAATTTTAAACACCTCCTATAAGACACACATCAAATATCAAAGTTATACTGTGTTTATAGTTTCTTAATATTCCCCAATGGAGAATCTCTTTTTATTTATTTAAAATGTTTTCAGTTTACCTATCAAACACAGTTTCTGGTCCCTCCCTCCTGTTACCCCTCCTCTCTCCCCCATCCCCTCCACTCTTCAAAGAGGATAAGGCTTCCCATTGGGAGTCAACAAAGATTGGTATACCTAGTGGAGGCCAGACCAAGTCCCTTCCTTTTGCATTAAGTCTGAGCAAGGTATCCCCCCAAAAGAAACTGCTTCAGAATCATTCACCAGGAATAAGTACTGGTCCCACTGCCAGAGGCCCTACAAATAGATCAAGTCACATAATCGCTACTCACATTGAATGCCTAGTCCATTTCCATTCAGGTTTCCCAGATGTCACTCAAGGAATCTTAACTTAGAGTCCCTGGGAAGCATTCTCAAATCAAGTAAGCCACAGCAGATAGTGCTTGACATGAGTGGAAAATTGTGATTCCATTTAGATGTAGGAAAACATATGAAAAAATAACTTTTATTAATCCTAAATGTCCTAATTTATAAATCTTGAAATGTATATTCATTTGGAATCTAAAATTTGTCTAGTATTATATCAAGTAAAAGTATTTTATGTAGAGAGTTGGTCAATTTAGTCTTTATTTTATAATTTGAAGAAATTAAAGCATAAAAGTGAATATGTAATAAATAAAGGTTAAACTATTCATTAGTAGTAAAATATATCTTAATTCAGTATTATTTGACTATTGAGTGGACTGGTTTTCAAATATCTTCCTGTTTCCTCAACCTGGGGTCAGGCCAGTTCATTCAGAATCACAGCTGGTATTGGGACAGGAGTGGGTGGATAAGGAGTCTGGATTTAGTATATCAGAGATGTTGTTATGGTTTCTGGCCTTACACAATTTGAGCAATAGAGTTGGACAGAATTTCTCCTTGTTTACTTACTCCTATTAGGTTGTATTTCTTTATTCTTCACTTCCAATATCTGTTGCAAGATATTTCTTTATAATGATATAATATCAAGCATGTACATCTACCTTCTCTATCCCTCTAATATACTGGAAGACAACAGCAAATGAGAAAAGAGAAAAGAATATTGCTATCAATCACTACAGAATCACAAATCATACTTATGTATTTTTATATACATTTTAAGAAAGTTTAGGGAAACAAAAGAGTGATTCAGGGTTGCAAATGACCTATGTGCACATAAGTCACAATCCAAGTGCCTACAGAAGGTAGGAGCCTTTGAGACAGGGCCAAGTGGCCTGGAATAACCTCTGCGGGTAAGCCCTAGATGGAGCAGGACAGAGCCTGGGGTTAGAATGAGCAGTGGGGCAAGTCTCCAGGTCACACCAGTTTTCATCTCCACCCTTTGCAGGCAGACAATTACCCATTTACCCATGCTAATCCCACCCACACAACATGTCAGAGCCTTGTTCTCTGGAGATGTGGGACATAGGAGTAGCTGAGGGCAAGGGTGGGGCAGAGAGCTGACACCAGGAGAATTAGGTGAACATCTGAACTCTGAGAAACTTTCAGTTAGTCCTCTCTCATTGATAGGACAATAACTAGGCACGCATCTCAGGAAGGGAAAATAACAACAGGTTCTTTTTCAGGGCAGGGGAACACCTCAGTGACAAGCCTGGCCAATTGGATACCATGAGTCCATTTCAGGGTTCACTAACAAACAGTGAACAGAGAGACAGAGATTGGTGACTTCCACTCTCTCCTACACTGAATCCTGAGAAACCATGCTTATGTTTCTTACTAACTTTTAAATAAGTGTAAGCAACCATAGTGCCTCTATGTCATTTTATACAAGTGCTGAAGATTCAGCCCCAGGCTTCATGATGATGCCCAAGCATCCTCCAGGTGTATCCCATCCCCATTTATCTTCTGAAGCAGAACAAAGTTTATTTTCCAGTATATGTGGAGTGAAAATAACAAAAAAAGTGCTAAAGATGAAAATGCTATATGGTCTCAAGTGGTAGTTCCTCACAGTTCTCCCTTCCTGTATGCAAAGGTCACACTACACATAACACAAAGTTGGATTTCCATTCTCTTTTAAGCTTGCCTGCTCTGGAGACTAACTTTGAGCACTGATGATGTTGATCTGAGACCTTGGGAGGATGGGAAGCCTTCACTTGTTTCCTGAGGAAAGGTTCCTTTAGGAACCTTATTATGGCATAAAGGAACCCGAAAATACATGTGTAGAGAATGAAACCAAGGATGAAGTCCTGCCCCCTCTTAGTTAACACTTCAGCTGATTTCTTGACTGGAGGGCAGTTTCTTGGATAGCCATTGCTGAGAAATTTTTGGGATTTCCATCTATGTAAAGCCCCATGGACAGGTTGGGAGTGAAAGTATGTCTCAAGAACATATTTTGAGACAATTGGTTATGTAGCAATAGGTGTCCAGAGCAGGAATCTAGAAGCCTCAGTAAATGTGCTTGGTGACATCATTTTTCTTGAATTTTTAGTTGCTTCAGTGAGATCAACATTTTGAATTAATATCATAAGAAAGAAGCAAAACAATTGAAAATGTCTAGATAAATATAGGCTGCAATATAGAAAACCAGAGCTATCATTAATTATAGACACCTAATAATACAGTCTTAAAATATATGTGTCAACAAACTGGTAGAGTTATCAGAAGAAACAGTTCATTCCATACTCAGATCTGACAGATAAAAAAATAAAGAATTGTAAAAGTTAGAAGCATACAAATTGACACACACACACACACACACACACACACACACACACACACACACACTCCCCACATTTATATCTAGAGTCTGAATGTAACAGAAAAATATATTATCTGTCTTTCTGATTCTGGTTTATTTAGAAGAACATAATTACCTTAAGTTGAATACAGTTTCCTAAAAATGTCATGATTTATTTTTCTTTACAGCTGAAAGATATCCACTGCATGTGATGTACCACATTTTCTTTCTTTACTCATCTATTGATAGATGCCAAAATCAGTTTTATTTCTCAGCTATTTTGAATAGTGCTAATAAATATGAATGTATATTTATTGTATGCTTACTTACCCAGGGGTAGTTTTATTGGGTCATATGGAAGTTCTGTTTCTAGTCTTTGAACCCTCACATTGACTTCCATAATGGCTATACAGGTTTACATTCCTGGCAGTGATGTCTAAGTGTCTCTCTTTCAACACAGGCTCATCAGTATTCATTTTCTTGATAATAGCCACTAAGTTAGAGTGAAAGAAAATTTTAGAGTGGCTTTTATGTGCATTTCTCTGATAGTTAAGAATGCTGAACACCATTCTAAATATTTACTGGGCATTTGTATTTCATTCTTTGAAAATTCTCTACTCAGTTCATTAGTCCATGTTTACTTGAGCGATTTAATTGTTGTGTTGATTTTTTTTAAATTTTTTTTTTATCTTCTAGATAGGAATCTCTGATAGAGGGTTGACAGACCATTCAATAGGCTCTCTTCACTCTGCCTATTGTTTCCTTTAGTGTGCTTATTTTTGTCCTTAATTCTATTTGTGTATGTGTTACACTTACTGATTTACATGTGTTTGTTGTGTGTCAAAACTTTTGCTGGAAGATATAACATGCATATCTACTCTCCCTTGATAAGGAACCCACAAAAGATTAAACTATGGATACCCCCAAAATCTAACTTGGTGAACCAATGGGTTTTGCTGAGGTTATATATAGTAATATAGGTAATTCTGGGAATGTGAATAAAATTACACAGCCTGCTGATAGTTCAAGAGGTTGAAAAGTTTGATTTCCAGGTGCCTCAATTGGTCTAAACTTCTGAAAAACTTGGTCTGGTTTCTGCTTCTCTTAGGCAGCTTATCTTGTCTCAGTCTTCTTTTGGCTTCTCTGATGGTTTTCAAGGCCAACTCTACCTGTCTGATAGGAACTCTCAGCTTTAGTCACATACTCTAGTCTTAATGGCAGACTCTAGTGAGGCTGTTCAGTTTCAGGGACTTCCTGAAGCTATTTTGGGTTGTTCACTTTCCTACTTAAGAAGATTCCCTGATAAATTACATGCTTCAGTGTTGGAGAAAAGTGTTACAAAATGATGTTGAACTGAAATCGCATCCCTGGCATGAAAGCAACTTGGTTGCTTTATGTAATTTGGTTGAGCTCTTGAATTTTATTTGCAAGATTTTCAAGAAGAATATTGCATTTATATTCAGCAGAGCAATTGGTATAGAACTTTTTGGAGTCATTTTCCATTTGGCTTCAGAAAACATTGGCATCATAGAATGCATTTGGCAGTGTCCCTTCTCTTTCTATACTTTAGAATAGTTTAAAGAGTGTGACATTAGATCTTCTAAAAAGTTTGGTAGTCATCATCAATAAAACTTTCAGGGTCTAGACTCTCTTTGGGAGGATAAGTAGAGCATCTATCTTATTTGTTATAGATTTGTTTAAACATCCTCTTTAATTTTGGTAATCTATACGTTCCTAGGAACTTATCATTTGGATTTGTCTTTATCAAATTCTTTGAGCTATTTTATTGATTGAAGAGGAAAGGCCCAGCTCGTGGTCGGGGAGAGGCAGGATGGCATGTTACCCCTGGGCAGTAAGTTCTGAGATATTTAAGGAAACATTCTAATCAAGCCATGTGCAACAAGCCAGAAAGTCTCTGTTCCAGATTCAGTTTCTGCCTCTGCATTCCTGCCTTATTTTCCTGACTTTGAGAGTTTTGTTTTCATATAAATTTTCAAAGCATTCCCCAACAATCGTGTGGGTTTCACTGTAATCTGCTCTTATCTTCTACTCTTTCATCTAATTTTATTAACTTGAAAATTCTCTTTTTTTGGGGGATGTCAGTGAACCAACTTTCTTTTGGATTAATTTTCTGTAGTCTTTTAGTTTTTAATTTATTATTTGTTTTTACCATTACCTTCAGTTTTGGTTTATTCTTGTTTTTCTAAGATTCCAAATTGCATTAGCAAGTTATTCATTTGTCAAACTCTTAATTTCTAGGTTAAGCATTCATGGTATAGCCTTTCTCCTTAGAATTGCCTTGGCTTCCTCTCCACATATTCTGGCACTCATTACTTTTCTTTTCAATTAATTCTACCACTTTTCTAAGTTCCTTTATTATTTCTTTGATAATTCACTTTTCAATCAGGGATATTGTTTAATTTCTGAGTACCTATGTACTTATTCTTTCCATTAATTGATAATTTCATTTTATTAGAGGAAATTTTTAATTCTTTTGCGTTTGTTGACATTAGCCCCATTTATCTTAGAGATGATGCTATAGACTACTGAGATGTCCTCTACTTTGAATCTGTTGGAGGGGATATTTAGTAGACATTTGTTTGGTAATTTGGCTTCTGGTGCAATTTAGAGCATGTTGATTTTTGGTTTTGATAACCTCTGTCCTGGTTAGTGTTTTGTCAAGATTATACAAACTAGAGTTATTTGAGAAGAGAAACTCCAATTGGGAAATTGGTTCTGTCTATCAGATTGGCCAGTAAACACACTTCTGGAGCATTTTCTTGATTAATGATTGGTGAGGAGGGCCCCAGCCCATGAGAAAAGAAAATGGATATGTGTGTCATCCCTGACCAGCTGGTCCTGGGTTGTATAAGAAAGAAAGATGAGCAGGTCATGTAGAAGAAACAGGTAAGCAGTGTTTCTCCATGCCTCTGCTTCATTTCCTCACTTTATGTTCCAGGCTTAAGTTTCTGTCTTGTCTTCCCTCAATGGCCTTCAAGTGCAAGCTGATACCACTACACTGTACAAAACTGTCAGTTATAATATAAACCTAAAATTCCACTACTGAAATGATTTTAAAAACAAAAATATAGTTATTTTTTAATGGCTCTAAAAATGCCAATGGTAAGTCTAAAAGGGAATGGATGGTCACACTGTGTATGACCGAACAATGGATGCTATTGTTCAATAAAAGATACACTTCCTGATAAGACATAAGAAAATAGATACAACTCCAAAATAGTTTTTAAAGAAATTAAGTATTGCACAAATATTCAAGATCAAGAACAAACAGAAGAAAGTAGTGGTTGGAAAATTATAATGGAAGTCACTTCAGAGATAGGATGACATAAAGGGGAGCCAATGGAGGAGCTGTGCAAGAGATGGTCTGGGAGAAGAACACTTGACAGGGAATTTGACTTGACTGGAATTTCAGTGACCCATATTTGTACTTTCTTCCATTATACTTAATTATAATTTTTGAATATTTTTCTAGCATAATATTTTTATTTATTATTTGGAAATTTCACATTAAGCACTCTTTTCACTCCTCCAGGGTTTACTCCCATCCTCATGAGTTCCCACTCAATTAAGGAAGTAGAAGAAAATGAGGAAGAAGGAGAGGAGGAGGAGGAGGAGGAGGAGGAGGAGGAGGAGGAGGAAGAAGAAGAAGAAGAAGAAGAAGAAGAAGACAAAGAAGAAACCAAGTCTAATTTGTGTTGCCCATATACTCAGTGGAGCATGGTCAAACTCCCAATACCCAGACCCTTAAAGAAAACTGAGTTCTTCTCCTTCCACACCCCTGCCAGAAGCCCTCAGTTGTAGATAGCTACATTTCAGCATCCTTAGCACAATTTTTAAGAGTTCTATTTGATGATTTCCTGTCTTGGCTGTTACTTTCTTTTGGAAGGAGAGTAGCGTTTTGTCACAGAAGTCTTCTATGTTTCTTTTTCTCAACTATGAGTCTGCATCATTGATACCACTGTGAAAATAGCTTCCTTTCCCTTTACAAGCAGCTGGAGCATGTATCATGGACTTTCACATGGTTTCTGATGACAGCTCAGACCATGGGCATCTACATAGTCTCCAGCATCTGCATGTGCTATGGAGATCAGCATAGTCTGAATTTTATTTTAATATAAATATTTTATAGATAGTAAACTCTGACTAGACATGGTGAAGAATGTATCATAAATTCCAAGAAATCTGGAACTTAACTGAAATGCATAGAGATACTATAAGTGCTTAGTAGATGGATGGAGTGGACAAAGCATACAAGATGAAATGTAAAAGCCTAATTGTTGAACTACTCAATAAAAGATTATTTCAATTTAGTTATAAATTTTATGAACATTTTTATAATTAACTGGAGAAAACAGTTTGAAAGAAATTGTTGTATATAGCTGAGTAAGAGCCAAGTTTGCAGCTATTAAATCATCTCTTAAATATTCATGTTTTGACGTCATTACTACTTGTTAGATCCTCCAGTAGTGAGTAATCAAAAGCCATGAACAAAGTTTAGTGTCCATGAGGTGCTTCAGAAAAGTGTGAATATGTGGTGTTATGAATGGCTTAGTAATTTTAGAGTACTATTAATTTTAGAGTTGTCTTTGATCTACATAAAAATTGATATGGTGGCTAAATATTCCAGCATATTTTTCATATAGTTCTTCACAACATTACTATAGTAAATTGTTACAACTAACAACCAATATGCTAAAACCCATGCTTTACTTATACTTCTTTATATGTATATAACTTTTAGCATGAAGTTTTGATAGTTTATACCAAGATAAAATTTTCCTTGTGATAAAATATCAAGGAAAATTCTTTTTGATTGCATTATATATTTCACACAAATATCATCATTGGTAGTTTAAATGAAATAAAAAGGTAAAATTTTATTTAGATTATTTAGTTAAAATGAATTTATTGTTAAAACTGATATTTAAACTTGGATGCAAATATCTCAGTGGTTACCAACAATGTATTTCCAAAGAATAAGTACTGTAAAATAATATTTTCACAAGCTAGTGTCCCTAATAAGAAATGTACTAATGGAAGTCACCTGGAGGAAGGTGTGTCCAGTATGTTGCAACATTTGAAAACAGGATGCAGACTGACACTTAATGACACCCATCAAAGTATAGGAGGAAACTGGAAACAGATCCTGTACTGTGGAGGAATGGCTGTGTTCCTGTTATGTGGTGTGATTTGAAGACTGTGCCTAAATATGAGATGAGTAGGTCTTCTGCCCCAGGATCATGACTGCTGTGCTTGTGATTTATATAAATTCGTGGCATTCTATAATGTTCTCCCTTCATAAAAATCATGCATAGCCAGCTGGGTGATGTTAGCTAGGAATTAATCATAAACATCTGTTTGGTTTGCAGACATGCTGACTTTTTCTCCAGATACTTTTTGTTGTTTGAGGAAAGTATCTTGTCACCTTTAACATGCTATTTTAGCTTTCTTTATTTTCTAATGAAGGTTAAAAAAAGGAAAGAAAAAAATGTCTCTTTTTAATGTGAATTTCTTTTTTTTTTTTTTTATTTTTTTTAAAACTTTATTTATTTATTTTCCTTGGTGTTTGCCTGAAACTGGAACTACAGACAGTTGTTAGCTGCCATGTGGGTGCTGGGAATCGAACCCGGGTCCTCTGGAAGAGCAGACGGTCCTCTTAACCGCTGAGCCATCTCTCCAGCCCCTTAATGTGAATTTCTAACACAAGGCTTTTTCTCTTTAAAATACAGTCTCTTTCTTGTTATTGCAAAAGAATCTCTAATACTTTCTACTTAACTCAGTGGTTCTTTTCATCTTGAAAAATAATGGTCCATGACAGTATTTTCCTAGGAAGAAATGATTAGTTTTTCAAACTACCCTTTCATGAACTTTCCCCCAGAGAGCTCACTTGAAATGATACTTAGTTTGAAATGGTATTCAGTTTATAAACAGTAGCAAACAACTTTATCTAGCATTTCCCACCTCTGGTCTGTCTCATTCTTATTCTCACCTCTACTATTTCTTTCCCTTTCTGAACCCCCTAATCCTTTGAGTTTGCCTATTTATATTTAAAGGTTTTTAGTTACTTTGTTTGTTTTACATTTATTTTTCTCCCAGCTTCCTTGTGTGTGGACATTCAGGTATAGGTGTCATGAAATCTGTGTGAAGGTCAGAGGCTAACTTTCAAAAATCTTCTTCTAGTGCAATGGTTCTCAATCTTTCTAATGATGTGACCCTTTAATATATAGTTCCTCATATTGTGGTGACCCCAACCATAAAATTATTTTGCAGTTTCATAACTATAGTTTTGTTATTGTTATGAATCATAAAGCAAATATCTGATATGCAAGATATCAGGCATGTGACCCCATTGAAAGTCATTACATCTTCCCAAATGGTCACAACCCACATGTTGAGAACCACATTTCTTGTGTGTTTCAGAGCTGGAACATTGGCCATCAGGCTTAGTAGCAGACCCCCTTAGCTGAAGAGCCATGTCATAGACCCTCACCTACATATGTTTATTAAAGAATGCATTCCTTATTACCAGAAGTATATGTTTTCCATATTAAACTATTTCCTAATATTTATGTAACTTTTAATAAACATATGTGTCATTTGTTTGTTTCATCATATATTTATGAAAGGAATATGATATTTCAGAAGACTGAAAAAGGTATGTATATTTACCTCTTCGAAATTCTTGCATCTGTTTTGACCCATACCCTGAAACACATACCCAGAGAAAAGGTATTGGTGTCATTTCTCTGGGGAAGGATGTTTATTTTTCAGCTCACAGGCCAGAAGCTCCAGGATCTGCAGATGCTAATGTTATTCTTTGAAAAGCAATCCATCTGTTTGTTTCTTTAAATTATTCTTTTAATCAGTTGTAGGACATGCTTTGTCATATATTGGGACTCTTATTTGTCATGTAATATCAGACTGCAGTAACTAGCTACCCATCCATTCCTTATCTTTAGGGTGGCATCTCTCTTTCAGCCACTCTCTCCTAGCTGCTTGTAATCATTGTGACAGGTTTCTGTGGGCCACTGCAGCTAAATTCTACTGTGGGACACTGAGGGGATATTAATTTGCTCTAACTATGTAGTGATATCCACTATTCCACTGCCTCCAATCCTTTTTCTACTTATCTACTATTCTTTCATAGCTGTTATTCTGCATCCCAACATACTATTTCAGCTTCTACGTATAAGAGAACATGCAGTTGTTGTCTCTCTGTATCTGATTTATTCCCTTCACATAGCATCCTTCAGTTACAGCTATTTTTCTACAAACGACAAGCTATTAAATATTGTTTTATTGTGCATTTACATTTATACACGGTCATTCTTTGAAATGGACAGCTAGAGAAATACATATTGCACTATTTTAAACAGTGCAGGAATGGATATAGGTGTACAGATCTCTGTTTTGACAGGCTGGCATCATGTCCTATAGGAAGTCACCTAGAAGCAGCATAGCTGTGCTAAGCAATCATTCTGGTCTTAGTTTTTCTGAGATCTACTCATAGTTTTCAGTGGCCATTTCTGTGCACATTCCTAGAACCTTATACAAGCAGCCCTGCTCTCTACATCTTTGCCAGCACTCTTACTCCTTTGACTTTTTGATTATAGCCATTCTTATTGGGAGATGGAATCTCACTATCTTTTTGACTATTTTATTAAGAATTTTTAAAACCCTCTTCCATCTCATTTATTCTGTTGGTGATGTTTGCATCTGTAGCTGCTGTATGCTTACCTAGATTTTCCATTTTCATAGTACCCTCAGTTTGTTTCCTTTAATTCTTTTTCCATTTTCAGGTCTTGAACAGTTTTATTAGTTTTCTTGGCTTTGTTTATGGTTGGCAGGGTAGAGGAGTGAATCCCTGACTCTTTTGCTTGCTCTTGGGACCCTTTTCTTCCTAATGATTTGCCTCATCTGGCCCTGATGTGAAGGTTTGTGCCTAGTCTTATTAAAGTGTTATTCTGTGTTAGGTTGCTATTCCTGGGAGGCCTGCTCTTTTCTGAAGAATAACAGAGAAGCAGTTACCTGGATTAGAGGGGGTTATTTGTAGAGACTGGAAGGAGTGGAGAGGCTGTAGACAGGATTCACTGTATGAAGGAAGAAGTAAAAAGCAGAACTGAAAAACCACTAATTTCTATTCATTTTTAAAATAATGAAGTTTCACAGAAACCTATTTCCATAAGAAAATTCTACTCAGTTTGACTTCCACAAACATAGAACATTTATGAAGAAGTCTGTAGGTTTTTGGCTTTGTGTGTATTGTTTTAACTGCAGCTATATTTTTTAATGAATTGAGAAAAGCGCTTTCTGTCAGTAGACTTTTCTGCAGGACACATACATGCTAAACAAGGGGCCGAGTGTTATAATGGTCTCTGTGCAGAGGGTATATCTTGTTTTCTATTAGGACACTACACCTGAAATAAAATCTTCATTTTATTCGGCTTATGTTAAATTGTTTATGATCAGGAAGTATGAGCATAAAATGACAAACAGAACACAACAATGGAAAAAGAAAAGAAAAGATAGATTTTTAAAAATGGTGAAGCACAATGTCTCGATCTGTTTAATAAAAAAAAAAAAACTGGTTTCTCCCAGCCTACACTTGATTATAGATGCTACAAAAATAAAGTTTTTCCAAGTATAATTTACATTTTCTGGGTACAAATTATTTAAAAGAAGAAAAAGGTCAGGATCAAACTTTGAAAATGGAAAAGAGACATGCTATTCTCATGATTTTTATTTTTTTTCCAGAATTAGACAAAAGAAAATAGTCTAGCAATAGAAAAGCCACACAAGCAGGGCCTGTGCTTCCAAAAGCAGGTATTTTTTTTTAACTTGTTATTTCAGCCCTGATGATGGAACCCAAACCCTTCCACTTGCTAAGCCAGCCTCTTTCTCAAAATTATATTCCATGCTTTATATGTTTGAGTAGAAATTTTTAAAACAATTTTTCTTTATTTGCAGGGTTTTATACATGTATACAATTAAATATTCACCCTCAGTTCTTCTTTAAAATGTCCCATATACATTCAATATGCCCTTTGCCCCCTCCATCTTTCTTGGTAGCCCACTAAGTTCATTGAGTGTCATCCATATATACACAGGTATGAGCCATCCATTGGAACATGAGAATCCTACCAGCGGTCACATCCTCCGAAAAGAACAATTCTCCTTCTCATCTCCTATCAAGAGATCTTAAAGCAGAAATGGAACCTGAAGAGCACCTCCACCTTTACTAGGATTTTGGCTGGCTCAGCCTTGTGCAGGAATCCAGAGCGTCTGTGGGTTCATTAATGCACTCACCATGTCATGTCTGGAAGAGAGCGTTTCACATCATTCTTACCCATTCTCTGGCTCCTTTTCTTTTCCACAGGATCTGTGAAAGGTAGTGGAAGAGAGGAGCATGGGGAGATAGAGTATTAATAAAGATGTCAGGTTCTTGACATTAGAAAATGAAGAAGCGGTGGCTAAGTTTGCTCTTCTTGAACCTCTGCAAAGAAATAATTAAAAACCCATGGACAGGGAGTTCTGCTAAGTCATGTGACAGTAGAGCCTGTCGCCTCCACCACAGTTTTTTTTTTTCTCCTTTTTTTTTTCTTTCTTTTTTTCTTCTTTATTTTGTATTTATCAAAAAAACAGTAAAAAGAATTTAAAAATGCGGAAGAGTTAACAATAACTATACAGAGGATAATAATCATAAGCATGGCTTATCAAGGGTGGAAATGCAAATAAGATTGCTACACATATATTTTCTTTGTGTTCAGCTTTCCCTCTGAATTTTTTTTTTCCATCCCTGTATA